>RJWT010002412.1:0-41015 GCA_004365215.1 Cuniculus paca | reverse complement strand
GGAAACAAAACCTCCGGGCTGGAGATGCGCTCAGCGGGAGAATGCGCAGTGTGCACAAGGCTCGAGGCTCAGTTCCCATCAGGGACTTGGCTGCTGCGTGTTTGATTTGTGGAAGGCTCTTGGCTTGACGGAAAATGAGCATGGCTCTTGTTGGAATAAGCCAAGAGCAGTCCTAAAGGCAGGGATGTGTGTGTCATGCTTAAACATTTAAATGCTGGTGGGGCTGTGCTGCCAACAGTGAGGAAAACAGATCCATACTTTCATGGAGCTCCCAGTCTGGTGGTTTGCAGTTTTATTTAAGGATGTGCATGTTCAAATTAAGTTATGAATGAGTACTTAGAAGTAAACTGAGGTCAGTTAGTAGGGATGAGAGACAGCTCGAAATAGCCCAATGTGGCTGGGACAGTTGATATATCATAGTTCAGTTATGTGGTAATTTTATACACATCTAACCGGAAAGTCACAAAACAGGCTTCTGTGAACCGAAATTAACTGGCTGTGTGTCCCCTTCCTGAGGCCTTACCTTAGCTCTCAGTCAGTCCTTTATTGTACTCGTAGTTATAAGTAGTCTTTTCTAAGTCTGTCCAGTCTTGTTCTTTTCCCTTGTGGTTACAGTGCTCTTATTTTCTCTTCTTTGCTTAATAACATTGTGTGTATTATTGAGAACCTCACTTCCAGAGCGGTTCTGGATCTTGTGGGCTGCCCTCACCTCTGCATTTCCTGCGCTCCCCTTACTGCTGCTCTTGTCTGCCTCAAGGCCTGGGGTCCCTCAGTTTCATGCTTGAATTTGCCTCAGGCTGAATGCTTGTTCTGTCAGACTGGAGTCTGTCTCGAGACTGGCACCTCCCTTCTCTGTCAATGATAGAAGGAACCGGAGAAACGTTTCTTCAAGAATGGATTTAACATGAGAGTTGGACTCCCAATTGCTCTGTCCTTTTAGACAGCAAATCAAAACAGTTTCCAATCCTGACAAAGTAGAATGCAGCTGTAGTCTTCACTATTGCTAAGGAGCATCACTTGAACCCAGGACCAGCTTGGGCAACCCAGCGAGATCCCATGTCAAAAACCCGAAACTCCTTGAGAAGACATATGATAGCAGGGAAGAGAGACTCTGGGTGTCTTTACAGTAAAGAAAGAAACCAAAACACACACACACACTCACACTCTCACACACACTCACACACAGGCAGCAAATTATAGCACAGAGAAATATGTTCCAGATCTCAAGGAAATATTAAAATCTACTGGAGTAAAATTTGCAGAAGTGATTGCTTAAAGATATAAGCGATCAGTTCTCTAGGGTGTTTGGTTCTTCACAGTGTCCTGATGCCAGAGCTTCTGGGTAGTGTATTGTGAATATGAAAGACTTGAGTTACCAAAATCCACTTCACCCTTTTAAAACTAAAACACTACTGTCTTATTTGGTGCTGGGTATTGAACCCAGGATTCTGGGCATGCTAAGCCTGAGCTCTACTATTGAACTATAACCCCAACCTAAAACATTGTTTTTTTGACTCACTACAGATTTCAAAAGTGTTGTTAATTGAGAAGTTTTATCAGTTTATCTTGTATTACTTTCATTACTTGCAGTTCAATAGTATTGTCTTCTAGGAGAACATATTAGACATTATAGCTCAGTTAGAGAAAATATGCTTTCATATTATACCTTACATAAGGTTTTAGAAAAACACTTATGAATGCTTTTTCCTTATTTATGTTACATTTAATCTTTTAAATGCTATAATGGGTTAATCTTCTGTGGGTAAGCAGCGCTTTTTTGAGTAGCCACTAGTGCCTGTGTGGAATTTATGTTAATTGAAAAAAAAGTTCGCAAGACAAAGTATCAAAAAGCTGTGCAGGGGAGGTCTTATACCTAGGCTCCAATTTGCAGGGTAAATGTAAATCTCATCTAAATCACAGTTCCACCAGTAGCCTTTTCCTTTTCTGCAAAATGGAGCCAAGCAAACCTATAGTCCAGGATTGTTTGCATAGTGAGATGAAATAGTGTATGTGAAAAACATTCAGTAAACCAAGGTCTCTCACAGAAATGGTGGGAACTTAACCTGAAAAATGTGTGTTAAAAGACAGTCCGAGCAATTGCCAAGAGCATCCATTTCTCCATTCCCTTTGCTTCCTTCCTGCGAGATTTCCCTTGATAGTTCATGAGGTCAGAAAATCCCTTGTTTATATAAAATGGCCCAGCTCCAGTTGTTCTCATGAGCTGGCCTGAATGTTTCTCTAGTAGGTTCATGACTGAGTTTAAAAGGTTGGTAGATTAATTATAAATTTTAAGGAGGAAATCGGATGTCATGAAGAGAACACCAACAGCAGATAGTAGGCCTCGATCTGGTAAATCCAACAGTGGCTGGGATTTCTAAGCTTCGGAACGAGTGTTTACTACATTGAGCTTCTGACATATTTACAGACAGATGGAGAGTTCATTTGTACATCGCTGTTATTTGGAAATTTATCTTTACACAACTCCCAGGCAGCTGCTTGACGTTAACATCTTTGAAGTCAAAGTCCGAAGGGATGCACATTTTGACAAAGAATACTTAGAAAGCTGTGGTTGAGCGTAAAACCTGAAGTCAGCTACATTTCCCTTCTTGAATCAGGGAAGCTCTGCATTTCTACCCTGCTGACCTAGGTCAGGTCTCAGAGTGAGCCGGGCAGGACAAAGGGACTGCAGCACAGCTCATTTTCTTCTTGAAACTGTGTTGTGAGCTGGCATCACTTGTTACCATGTGAAAGGATGTTCGCTCTCCCTACCCTTGTCAAAAAGGAAGATATGCAGAAGAAAACAGAGCGCCTGAATTTGCTCTCGGGCTGAGTGGACAATTCTTGGAGCCTGATGGTGCCGTTTCCATTGCTGCAGTCCTGGTGCAGTGGCAGAGACATCTGAGAAGAACTTGGAAAGACTAAAAGTGAAGAGGAAGGTGGCACCTGCTTTGCAGTTGTGCCAGGTTCTAGTGTGCAGAGTATGACAGAAACAAATAAACAAATGCTTGTTTGGTGAGAGTTGACACAGTCTGAACTGTAAACAGGGTAAGTGTTCAGTTGCTATGTAGAATCTTACTGGATTATGGTATAGGTAGAGCACTGACCTATTTCTCTGATTCTGATTAAAACCATTTCCTTTTAAAGACCTGAGCATGTTGTGCTGAGTCCATGCAGATGAGGGACCTGGATGAAAGCGTGTGCACGGTTCAAGCCATGGGAGTGAATAAGATCATTGAACTATTTATAAACAGTTACGGATTCTGCTTAATGTTTTACTCTCATCAATTATATGTATTAAGTAATTTGCTAGTTTTAGGGTATGAAAGGTAAGGTGTATTCATATTTGTCACATGAAAGTTTTAAAAAATAAGCAATTGCACAGCATTACATATAGGATCCTCATAGTTTAATGTACTATGCAGCAACAATAACACAGTCCTTTTTTATAAAACCACATGAAAATCGGTATAAAATGGCATTGTTTTTGCTTTGCTTTGTTTTGTTTTGCAGTATGGGCATTGAACGCAGGGTCTTAGCACTGAGCTACACCACCAAGTGACCCCTTCCTCTTTAATATTGTGAGAAAGGGTCTTGCTAAGTTGCCTAGGCTGGACTTGAACCTGTAATCCTCTTGCCTCAGCACCCAGAGTGCTGTGATTAGGTGTGTGGCACCTAATGGCTCAGAATGCCATTGTGGATGATCAGTTTAGGTGCTCTGAAGGGCAGGCCTGCCGGTGGAATGAGATGTGTAGGAGGCTGGTTGGGGGTCCAACCTGTGAAGGACGCGGGCCTGGGCGCAGTGGTCAGTGGGGAGGACTTGGACTGTGATGCAGGTTGGACACCTATGAATGGAAAGAAGCAAAGAAGGAGGGTTGCATAGGAAGAAGCTCAGGTTGAACACCTCTGATAAAGTCTCGGCCCCAGAGCAAGGGTGGGCGCTCTTCCAGCAGCCTCTGTCCTGCGGGGAGGGTCAGAGAAGGGAGCTCGAGCTCCCGCTGACCCAGCAGTGCCACATTAGCAGTGATTTTACCCCTCACCAGGCTTTAACATTTACTAATGTGAATTTCACTGCTGGAAACTAGGACTCCTTGCAGACACGCTGGCGTCATGTGGGATCACAGCAATGGCGTCTTGATGTTGTGTTTTCTCTGTAAGCCTAGGGGTTAGTCATGATTGGAAGACTGACAACCATTACTACATTTCTATACTTATTTTTTTTTCTGTGTCTAGAATCTAGAAAGCAGCTCTGAGTTTAAAAATAACAATGGCTTTCTCCAATTCTAAGTACAACAATATGCATTTTAGAGAAATGTGAAATATAGAAAGCTTTAGAAAAGAAAGTGAGAACTGACTCTAATCCCACAACCTGAAGTAATACAGTTAATTCATGGCATTTTCTTTATGACTTTGAAAAAGTGAGCACACGTAACAGAGATTGTTAACTGTGTCTGCAGATATCTTCAGTATCAGTGGGATGGGTTCTACCCTGTGAAGAACTCCAGTTCTACTCCAGCTATAGTGTATGTGTGAGCTGGTGGCAATGCCCCATCTAAGACTGCAGTGGGGGCTCAGGGAAGAGCAGAAAGACCCAAGCAAACCAAGCTTAGCCCACTAAGACAGTCCAGCCTATTTACTATAGGACCGTCTTTCATATCATCACTAGAGCCTCGGGACTCATCTCTGGATCCTACACCAAAGTGGAAAAAAATAAAAAAGATCATGGCTTTGAGGTCAAACTGAGTATGCTTAGAGAGACAGAGAGGGCGACCTTGTGCTGATGGGATCAGGAAGCAGTGGGATGCCTGGGGGACATGTGGAGGTCTCAGCAGCTGAAGTAGTGCACAGGAGATGTCTGGATCAGTGAGAAAGAGGAATATTGAGCAACTCTCAGGTAACTGGCGTTGCCCAGATATAATACAAGGGTCCAAAGTTACTGCATGAGAAGAGCGCATAAGAAGGTAGCACAGAGGCAATGAATCAGGGCTGTGGCTTGTAATAGTCCAACTTTGTGTGTCCCAGGAGCCCAAGAGAGCTATAAAGAAATGCAGAGAGAGAGAGAGAGAGAGAGAGAGAGAGACAGAGAGAGAGAGACAGAGACAGAGAGAGAGAGACAGAGAGAGAGAGAGAGAGACAGAGAGAGGAAGAAGGAGGGGAGAGGGAAAGGAGGAAGGTGACAAAAGGGAAGGGGGAAAAATGAAAGGAGGAGGGAGAGAGAGATTGAGACTGTAATTTATGGATGTCATAAACAATATTTTATTCTGCCTGTTTGTCACTTAACATAATATTGAATAGCTGCATACTCAGATCATTTAATTTTCCTTGAAAACATGATTTTAAAAAATGATTTGGGACATTTCATCGTGTGTGTGTGTGTGTGTGTGTGTCTTCTGTCATGTCTTTAATTATCTTATTAATGCACTCTTCCCTTAGGTTTTCAGTTTTGCCATTGAAGATATGGTGAGCATGTTGTGTTTATACCATTTATCACATATTTAACGATTTCTTTAAGATAAATCCCTCCAGCAAGACTGCTGAATGTAAAGCTATCTTCATTTTAGGAATTTTGACGCACATCACCTATTCGGTGTCAAGAACTTGAAAGTTAGTCTTCCATTAGTATGAATGAGATTGTCTACATTTCTATATCTACTTGATCATTGTATGTATTTAAAAAGTATTTTTAAAAATATTTTCCAGTTTCACATGTAAAAGTACTTATTCCATTAAACTTTTTACTAGGTAGGTTGAATACTTATACGTCATCTTCTGTGAACTTCTGTTTTTGTTTTCTGCCTGTTTTCTCATAGAGTGTCAGCATTATTCAAATTGATTGGGAATTGTCTACTTCATATTACAGGTATCAAGCTTTTGGAGTCTTATTTTCTCTTCACTTTTTCCTTTGCCTTTTCATTTTATTTATATTTTTTCTCAGTGTATAGGACTTTCAAACTTTTATGTAGCAGATCTTTTTCTCTTAGTCGTTTGTAACTTTTCAGATCTTTCATCCCTGGATGAAAAAATTCAGTTAGGTACTTGGACTAAAATCAAGTTGGAGTCTCAAATTAAGCCTTGTGCCAAATTAATTCCAGCTGGAATAAGGAATGAAATGTAAAAGGAGCCGTAAAATTTCTGTTTACCATAAAGAGGGATTTGTTGGTCCCCTTATGGTCTGGTTTGTTGCTATTAAAATAAGCTTTGGAGCTCATGGTGGAGGACGATTTTACATGTGCAGGTCCTTCCTTAACCAGGTTGGAAGCCATGGCTTGAAGACATCCAGCTCTGTCTGTGCGGGATGGCTTAGTGCCAAAGGGAATGGTCTTTGGCTGCTTCCAAGCAGTGTGCAATCTTTGTCTTTCTGGAAATGGTGAACAGATTCTTGTAATTTCCAAAATATAATCCTTTGCTATCTCCCTATCTATCTTTTCTTTAAATAGACTTCATATCTAGGACACAGCCTGGCCTGTGTCTTCACACGTCTGTCCCCAGCAGTGTTGCATTATCACACAGTCCCCTATCACACCTGTTAAGTGGAAAATACAGTTCCTTCAGGAGTTCTGGCTTGATGTGGACCTCTCAGGCTTGGCTCCCCACCTTCACTCGTATGCAGAGAAACCCCAAGGCTCTGCTGAACCCAAGAACAGTGTCCTATCTCTGAGCTCCCTGTCTCTTTTGCCCTAGGCCTGGGCTTCCGCTGTGGCTTCAGCACGATGCTCAAGGCAGTCAGTCCCATTTCTCTTTGAACTACTGCCAGAGGGAACTTTGGAATGTCTCATCTTCGTACTTCTAGAAGTGGAAGCACTTGCTCCTGTTACGTCAGGTGTGTGTAAAGCTGTTACCTTAAGGCTGGATGGTGGTTTTGTGTTCAGTAAATAAGGACTCCCAGCTGTCTGGATCAGTCATACTCACATTTGTAAAAAAGAATAAATATTCCTTCTTTTTTCTAAAAGCATTTTTTTCCCTAGAACATTTAGGTAGATCTGGATAGTTTCAGAAAATGTTCAGGCTTATTGGGATGCACTTAGAGTCTTTCTTTTAAGGTCTGTGAAATGAAACTGGCACTCTAAGCACCTTTGGGTTTGTTGAGCCGTGGGGATCAGTGAATCAAGTAGCCCATACAGCACCCTGGACCTGTCAGAGAGCCATGGTCTGCACCAGGCCCCACTGCCAAGTAGCACCTTTCCAGGTCACTCGGAGAACACGCAGGAGTAGTAACCACACTGGGGAATATGCTGCCTTCAAACTCCAAAGAGGACACTAGGACTTTCACCTCTGTTTTCAGTCATGGGAAGAACTGGATGAAACAACATACTCACTTGGAAGATTTATCTTAATATGTCACACACTCACAACCCCTGGAAATCTCACCGAAATGGAAGCCTTCTTAAGTTTTGTTTCACAAAATCAGGAATTTTTTTTCAGGAATTTTTGTTTCAGGTGGGATTATTTCCCACATTTTCACACACAAGTATTTTACCAATAAATCTAGAGTATCTTTTAATATTTTATAGAGAGTTTTGGATAGTGCCCTACAAAAAAATAAATATAGAATAATTGCTGTTCTAGGAATTGGTGAAGAAAGTTTGCTGTGACCAGGTCTCATCTGAAAAATCATAGTTCAAGCAAGAATTACAATCTCCCCAAAATTCTCTCAGTGTTTAAGAGTATCCATGTGCCCATTGCAAGACAGATCTCTAATTATAGCCCCTAGTCCCCTTTCTGTTCTCTAGCACCCATAACATTAGGAGCTTGGAACGTTTCTACGCAGTAACATTTTGCTTCTTCTGTGTTTCTTTCCCTCCCCACCATCTGTCTCATTCCCTTTGGATTCTCAGCAGCCTCGGGGCTGTTCCCAGGATAACCTTCTCTCAGTGGGTCTACTTCTTTGCTGCCTGCAGCCATGGGGAATAGCTCTTCTCTAACTTGAAGACCTATTGACAGATTTCCCCTTTTTATACACAAAGAAGGAACCAGGCAAAGCTAAGCTGGCAATGACTTGTGGAGGGGAAGAGTTGGGAGGAGGGAAGGCTATGATGTTCATGTATTGGAAGTGTTTGTATAGTTACATAACCTATGAAGTGACTAATAGAAATATATTGTTGAGGATCACCAAAGTAAAAGCAAACAAGTTATGGCATAAAGGAAATTTTCAGCATTGTGGTTACTCTTCATTTTATAACTTAGCATTTGGAAATTCCATTTATTTTAACTTTGGTAATATAAAAGGCCTTCTACATACACATTTTCATGTCTTAGTTTTGGGTTAATTGGAAGAAAATAATCAAGTAAAACAAGTTTACTCACATTTTTTTTCTTCTTAATTGACTTGTGGAATAGAAATATGGAAACATCAAGATTAGAAAAGGGTAATTCAGTGAAAAAACATGAATGGTTACATTTTAAAAAATGACCAAATCAATGGCTGTTTTCCCATTTAGGAGATGTTTAAATGACAAAATTCATCATGTGTATAGTTGTAAGCTCTTACCCTCCTCATCACCCAGGTGTTAGGGGACAGGAGGAGATGAAAACTCAGAGGTATTGTTTTAGAAACCTAATTGTAAATGGTTGATACATCGTGTCAATTTAGGAAGTTTAGAAGCTTAGCTTAAGTAACTCAGTAATTCTACCTCCTAGTGTGTAGAGGATATGCCCTTACCATGCTGGGATGTTTTTCGTGGGGTCAACTTGAGAAGTTTAGAAGATTCACTAAGTGACTCAGCAGGGGACCAGGATCCTCACTTGGTACACATCCTGAGCCTGTGCAAGAGGAAGGCACTGAGATGTTGTGAGTGCTACGCCTGCCCTAGGGCAGATAGCCTGCTTATAATATATGGGAGGAAAAGATGCTCATTCTCTTTTGCTCTTGTTGCTTTTGCTGTCTTCTGCTGCCTTGAACAGTTGCCCCTGTACCATGCCACCCTTCTTTGGAACCAACTGGTTATGGACTCAAACCTCCACAAACTATGAGCTAAATAAACTTTTTCTTCCTTAATTTTGGGCATCAGGTATTTTGTCTCACAATGAGAGAAAAATAACCAATACACTAATTTTCACTTTCAAGGTTGCTTTATTAACCATAATGTGTCGATGGGACAGTGTGATGCATGAGTACCTGGAGGGGCGCATATCAACATGATTCTTCCCTTGTGGGATTTGGAGTCCAGGGAGGAGCCACACAGGAACCATCCACCACACGGTTAAAGATAAATTTAAGTTTTGGTGAGTGCTGCAGAAGGCGTGTGATCATGTGTTAGCTTACACTGAGGGGTGGAGACAATAGCCAAGTTTCACCTGTGGAAATAGTGTTTATGGAACTGGAATTGGGTGGGTGATTATAAATTTGTTAGGCAGGGCCCAAGGATATAGCTCAGCAGCACAAGCACCTGCCTGGCAAACAAGAGGTCATGAGTTTGATCCCCAGTACCAAAAAAATTTTAAAAAAACAATAAAAATAAATTTGTTAGGCAAAAAGATTGAAAGATAGACTCAGCAAAGAGAATAGGTGTGGCTTCTGGGAAAGCCAGAAGGAATTGCAGTGTGACTGGGAATTAAGGAGCAGGGGCAGTGTTAAAGGCTTTTGCCTTTATTGTCAAAAAAAATTGCAGTATTTTCAGCAAGAGGGTTGGATAAACTTAATCTGGAGGTCAGGATCAGAGTGATGGCAGGGAGACATATTCACAGTCTCTTCCACTAATCAAGGTGAGAAGTAATGGCAGAACGGAAGCAGGTGGTGATGGACCATGGCAAGGAGTGGCATAGTTGAAAAATCCTTGGAAGGAGCTTGGCGTGTTAGTGAGGGATTGCATGTTGAGTGTGGTGGAGGATTCTTGGGTAACTTGTTTGTGTAAGTAGAGTGACATCATAAATTTAGATTTTGTATTGAGGACTCTTGAGGCCTTGAAGCATCTGAGATATTCCACTGAAATATCTAAGCCTGGAGGTCAAAGTAGAGTTCTGGTCTTGAGATAGAAAATGTTAAGTAAGTCATGAGTTTATTGGTATAAAATGAAGTCATGGATGCTCTACATAGAAGAGCCAAGGAACTCCACCTAAAATCTCTTAGAATTAATAACTGACTCCAGGTAGTAATAGGGTAGAAGATCAACACACAAAAACCATTAACATTTGTGTACACCAACAATGAACATGAGGAAAAGGAAATTATTCCTGTGTGTCTGGATGTACCTCTAGAGCTTCATGCAGTCATAGGGGTAGGTTTCTAGAGATTGTGACTGATTCATGATCTGATGCTGGGATTATGGGTGTGAGTGCTATACCCACCCGAGGGTGGGTTGGCTACGTACAATATAAGGGACAGAAAGAGTCTTCTTGTGTTCTCTTCCCCTTTTGCTCTTGTTACTTATGCTGTCTTCTGCCACTGTGAACTGTTGCCCCTCTACTATGCCACCCTGCCTTGGAGCCAACTGATTATAGACTGAAACCTCCACAAACTGTGAGCTAAGTAAACATTTCCTTCCTTAATTTTGTGTAGCAGGTATTTTGTCTCAGCAATGAGGGAAATGTAACAAAGATGGAAATTATGAAAACAATACCATTCACAGTGGCTCCAAGAAAAATGAAATATTCTAGAAATTAACCTAAGCAAGAAATTGAAAGACTTTTACAAAGAAAACTACAGGACTCTGAAGAAGGAGATTGAAGAGGACATTAGCATATGGAAAGATGTCCCCTGCTTCTGGACAAGCAGAACCAATATTGTCAAAGTGACCATACTTCCAAAACTGTTACAGAGATTCGATGCAGTCCCAATCAGAATACCAACAGCATAGTTTATAGATCTGGGTAAACAACCCTGAAGTTCATATGGGTCCAGAGAAGACCCACAATAGCCAAAATAATTCTGGGCAATAAGAGCAAAGCAGGTGGCACAGCAATACTGGATTTCAAGCTATACTATAAGCAACATTTATTAAAATGGTACGGTACTGGAACAAAGACAGATGCATGGATCAGTGGAATAAAACTGAGTCTATAGAGACCTCCCCAGAAATATTCAACTATTTGATTTTTAACAAAGGGGCCAAAAATATATGTTGGAAGAATGATAGCCTATTCAACAATTTGTGTTGGAAAAACTGGTGATCTGTTTGCAGAAGAATGAAACTGGATCCTTATCTCTCCCCATATACTAAATTAAAATGAAAATGGATCAAAGAGCTAGACTATAATAGATACATTAAACCTGCTGAGAGATAAAATAGGTGAAATACTTGAAGACATAGGTTGTATCAGTCAGTGTTTTGTTAGAGAAACAGATATAACCCAAGATATACAAATATATAAGGAACTACAAGATTGGCTTACAATGGTTATCCACAGAGTTGGTGTGCAGAGGGTGTCTGCACACTGGAGACTGAAGAGTTCAGCCCAAGTTCTGGAGCTCACTGCAGTGTTCCATTTAAGTCCATATCAGTAGGCCGATGTGTCTGTGAGGGAGGGCTGAAGAGTGTACAGCAGAAGGCTGAAGGATCCAAGGTGGAACCAAAGAGTCTGCACTAAAAGATAGGAGATGATGTCCAAGCTGAAGGCAAAGACTGGAGCGCCTCTGAAGTAATCAGTCTGCCTTTCCTTATTTCCCTTTTATACTGTGCAGGTGTCTAGCCACCCTAGGGTAGGTCCTCTACACTCTAGGGTGCAGACAGCTGCTCTAGGGCAGATCCTCTACACTCTAGGGTATAGAATTGCTGAGCCAACTTAGTTAAGCTTCTAACCATCTCAGGTTGACACAGTCAACCATTACCTAGGTGTAGGAAAGGATTTCCTAAACAGATCCTCAATTATGTGAGTGCACATGCACGCACACACACACACACACACACACAGAAAGAATCAACAAATGGGATTATATCAGACTAAAATATTTCTGTACACCAAAAGAAGCAATCAGTAGAGTGAAGAGACAACCTTCAAAATAGGAAAAATTTTTCTCAGCTACTCAGTCAGCAGACTGATGTCTAGAATATATATCTAGAAGAACTAAAAAATTTAAACCATTTTTAAAATTAATGTTTTAAAATTTAAACCATTTTTAAAATTTCTTGACCCAGTCAAGAAATGGGCAAGAGAAATAAATAAACACTTCACAATGGTTAACAAATATATGAGACATAAACATTAAAACAGTGCTAAGATTCCATCTTACTCTGGAAAGAATGGCAGCCATTAAGAAATCAAACAATAACAAATTCTGGCATGGCTGTGGTGAAAAGAACCCCTCTTTCATTGTTGGTGGGAATGTAAACTAGTACAACCATTATGGAAATCATTGCAGAGATTTCTCAAAGAACTGAAATTAGAAATTCCATACTACCCAGTTATCCTCCTGCTAGGTATCTTCCACAGAGTTTAAATCATCATAGTACAGCAGTACATGAATACTGATGTTTATAGCTGCACAATTCATAATAGCTAAATCCTAGAAACCACCTGTATACTCATCAACAGACAATTGGATCAAGAAAATGTGGTATCTATGTATAATGGAGTACTACTTGTCTATAAAGAATGACACTTTGAGACATTTGTAGGGAAATAGATGCACCTGGAAAGTACAGTGTTGAGTGACATAAACCAAATGCACGAGCTTAAATCCCTTATGTATCTCTCATTTGAGTGAAGCAAAGTACAAACAAAGAAAAGGATGAAGGTTGAATTGAAAGAGACAAAGGGACAGATCTCTTGCAGTAGGGAAGTGGTCCAAGGGAACAAGGCAAGGGATGAGGAGGTGGGGAAGGGGAAATAAGAAGATAAAGATATGCCATGTACAGGAACTTAACACCTCAATTAATGTAAAAACTATTCACCATAACGTGAGCTAAGACTAATATTAGGGGCTGTATTATGAATGTGTAACCACTCCTCAAGATGATTGCAAACTTCGTGAATTGAAAACAGGTAGTAAATTTTTTTTTTTAAACCCAGCCAAACAAACAAAAACTGAAGTCATGGGCTTGCATGAAATTGCCTGGGGTTGAGAAGATCATCAGCATTAGTTGCTGGGAATCAGAGGAGGAAGTCGCAGAGGCAGCAAGAAAGGGCATTTGCCGTGTGGAGGAAACCAGAAGAACCAAAAGGAAGCAGAGAAGGAAAATGGCACCAGAGGGTGAGGACAAAGGACACAACTGTAACAGCAGGGTTTACGTTTCTATGACTTGAGTGTCGGGGTTGAAATAAGATGGAGGTCGCATGAAGAGTGAGTTGTGGGTGAGGAGATGAAGTCGACGTGGACGGTTTTCTGAAGAATTTTGTATGCTGCACAAAGGACAGATGTTTGATCAAAAGACATCAGCTGTATTCAGATGGTGCATTGAAAAGAATTTTTCCTTGTAATATTCTTATTCATCTATTTTACTAATACAGAATTATGTAAGAAAATAGAATGCCTTCCATGTCATTGATACTGTATGGTAGTTTTATAAGAACTACTCATAAAACTTTCAGCAAGACAGCTCTTTGTGAGAACTACAGTTAAATATTATTGTTCAAGCATGATGAAGAATACCTCGTGATATGAAGTTTTCCTTAAATTTTACTTTGTTAAAAGACAAAACTAGTTTGAAATTCATCATGGAGGGTCCAAATCTAATTGAAAATAATTTTCCAAGCAGAAAAACTCATAAAGAGATGTACTTTTAATAATTTGTAATTGAAATCTTCACGGAGATGATTGTAGCTGTATCTTGCTTGGAAGGATTAATGCGGAGATCCCATATGCCATTTGCTCAGCTTTCCCCTGTGGTAACATTTTGAGAAACTAGTTTTAGCATTGTTAACATCCACTTGTTTAGATTTCTCCAGATTTTCTGGTACTTCCTGTGTGCAGTATGTGTGTTGGGAAAGGAGCATGCTTCTCTGTGTGTACAGGTGTGTGCAATTACATTTTTTAAAAAAATCAAAGGTGTAGGCTTTCTTATGCATCACCACAGTCAGTATTATTTGGTGAAAGAAAAAGTAAAGTGAATCCCTAATTTCGAGTAATCCATAGTACATTATATATCTTCCTCCTTGTATTTTTATATCATTATATATCTGCCTCATTTTCACTGACTAGTACCTTGCTTTACTTGTGAACTCTGATCTTTCAGAGTGCTGTGGGGAGCTACCTGGGGAGTGGTGAGTCCCCTTGCGGGTAGAGGGACAGACAGAGCCCCAGATCCGAGCTCTGGAGACAGACTGCCTAGCTTGGGGCACAACCTTTTCCCTACTCTGTGATCTCAGGCTGGTTACCCACACTCTCTCGGCTCAGTTTGTTCCTCTGGAGATAACAGTGCCTACCTCTCAAATACTTTATAAGTCAATCATTATTTAGAGTTAATGATTTAATTTCTTCAGGACCACAGTCATTGTCAGTGAAATTCCAGAAACAGATACTGAGAGAACTTTTCTCACTCTGTGTAAAGCACAACTTTCTCTTGACTGTGGGTCTGTGATGACTTCCCTATCAGTGTAACTTTTGGTATGAGTCTAAATACATGATGTGATTGAAAAATATGTTGATGGTTTAAATTTAAAAGTTACTATTTTAGTAAGACACACATCACCATTACTGTCCCTCAGTATACTCCCTTTCATTTTGAGTACACTGGTCGCATTGCTCTTGCCCCTTTCTGGAGCAGTTCTGGAAGTCCTCTTTCATGAGTGTTTTTAGATGTGCTCTCATGGCTGCCTCAGTGTCCTGAACTGATTCGAAATGTTTACCCTTCAGGGCCCATTTTACTTGGGGAGGGGCCAGAAGTCACCCAGTGCCAGATTTGATGAATAAGGTAGGCAAGGGTGCACTGTTATTTTTATGCACTTGCATTTTCATTCAATGGCACTTGGCAATTGCATTTACCAAATTTTTGATCACACCTCATAAGGACACAAAAGGGGACATTCAGAACTGCTTCAGAAAATGGCAAGAATGATGGGGTAAGTGCACTGGAAGAAAAGGGGAGTATTTTGAGGGGGTTAACGAATATGTCTTTTGCTGTAATAAATTTAAAATTTAAATACCACCATGTATTTTGACCACTCTTTGCGTATTGCTATACACCTGATTCTCAGGGAAGTATGGACTCTGATAAAAATATTTCCAATTCAGAGTCAAGATAAAAGCCTTAAATATAACCTCTTTAACCTTCAGGTTTTCAATGTAGGCTATTATGGATTAGACTTTGCTAATTCCTGAGGAATCCTTGATTTACTGTGAGTGATATCACATACCTACCATAGGAGAGTCAGATTTGTTATTGGAATAGGAGAAGGCCAAGTGTTCTTTTGACAGGAAATGGAGATGAAATTATAAAAATATCCTCCAAAGAATAGTCACATTGTCTACAATTTAGTAATGAAACTCTTTTCCTGATTTTACCCTGAGAGACTTTGGAATCATCTTTCAAGGACAGATGAGTGCATTCTTATAATTAGGATTCTGTAGTCAGTATTTCTTCTACTCAAGGGACATGGGCAGGCTCAACCAGGGGCAGGTGACCTACGCTTTCATTGTAAGAGGACTTACGACAGCCAATTATGGAATGTTGACCTACAGAGTGCTGGGAAAAGCATGCAGAATAAATTATACATTGGAAAGAAACTTTCCTTTGGTTGCTTGCAGATGTACTTCCTGTCCCAGATGTCCTTGAGATATACAGTTTCAGTTCCTAGAGCATGAAGATAAGAAAAATTCATGCACTAACTCATTTAGCAGATATTTACTCATGGAGGCATCACTAGGTTCCACGTTCTGTTCTATGCCCTGGAAATAACACAGTGCAGCAGAATCCCTGCCTTTGGGGACCCAGATAATAGAGTAACAAAGAGTTAATGACGTGTAGCAACAAGTGCTATGATTACAGTTAAAACAGGATGAGGGGAGAGAGTGACCACTATGCCACTTGATCAGTAGCTGTGTGTGGGTGCGGTGTGTGTGTGTGTGTGTGTGTGTGTGTGTACAGTGACCACGCCTGGCTCTGTGTGGAGATAGCAACTGTGAATGCCTTGGGGTAGGAATCTGCGAGTTGGGTTTGTAGAACTACAAGGAAGCTGGCTTGGCTGGAGCTGAATGAGAAATGAGTGGTAAGCATAGATGTGTTTGCAGAAATGGCCAGGGACCAGCTGATACTACTGACCCTGGCAAGGACATTGCATTTTATCCTGAAGATAAGGAGTGGAGAGTTCTGACAGCAGTGAAGTGACATCCTCTGATTTATTCCCTACTAACTTGTGACAGGGATGGAACCCAGGACCTCATGCATGCTGGGCACACACTGGCACTGAGCTACACTTTCATCACCAATTTAACTTTCAAAAGGATCACGTGGTGCTCTGTGCAGGGACGCACAGTGCTGGTGATGGCGGAGCATGAGTCCAAACAGTGGTTGCCATCAGGAGGCATTTGCAGCAATGTAAGTGAGAGATGGTGGTAGCTTGGACCAGGGTGGTAGCAGTGGAAGTAAAATTGGGAACCTGTTTCTGCTCTATTTTTACTCTGCAATAACAGTCAGTCGTTTATGAAAGACCTTATCCAAACTTTGCTGACCTTCAAAAATGAAAAATCTGACATAAGTTCGAGGAGGCAGCAAGCAGTCAAGGTGTTGGGTGGCTGAACACAGCGGGGGATGTGGCCTTGTAGTCAGCTGCACAATGCTCACTGATTAACACAGAAGTCCTTCGAGTCCTCCTCACCACCATCCAGGAGCGACCTTTCTCTGAGGACTTGCTCAATGCTGTCTCCAGTGGTGTGTTCAGTAAGTGTGAGAAAGTCCCTCTCTAAGAATTTGGGCCTGGATAAATGAGCTAGTGGAAGTATAGATGATAAATTACAGGACTTAATGGGAACAACTTTAGGACAAGAACTCAGAAATTGATTTGGGGTTTGTTAATTTTGTTATAATATATTTGGGGTTTGTTAATTTTGTTATAATTTATCCAAGTGGTAGGGCAACTAGGCACACTATATTAATCTAAAATTCGGGAAAGAAGTTAGAGATAGAGCTAATGAACCTGAGCACTGCCAGGTAACAGTGATGCTTAAAACCAGTGGTCTGGACACATCGCAGTGAATGTAAAGAGATGAGCGGTCAGTGTGCTAAGCTTTGGGTCAGTCTGTCTCACAGTAGAAAGAGTAAAGCAAGGTGGGAGAGTTTGGATCTTACGTGTCCCCCAAAGCCCAAGGATTAAAGACTTAGCCCCAGTTTGGTGCTGCTGAAAAGTGGTAGAACTTTAGGAGGCGGGCCTTAGCAGCGGGTTTGGGATCAATGGGCGTGAGACTTTTGAGGGGGCTGTAGGACTCTGCTCTCTGGCTTTTTGTCTTTGTCTCCATTACTTTTGCGACCTGGCCATGCGGTGAATGACTTGCTCCCCATCACGATGCACTGCATAGGTGCACAGCAATGAGGGCCAATCAGTCATGTGTGGAAACCTCTTCACCTATGAGCTAACATAAGCCTTTTCTCCTGTTAAGTTGATTTATTTCAGTTATTTGTTATAGTAACAGGGAACTGACCAGCGCATGAAGAGAATGGGAAGGAACAGGTGGATAGGGAGTGAGAAAATCAAGAGAATATCGCATCTAGGAAGCAAGAGGTCAACATGTTTCAAGGGACAAAACATCGGTTCTGAAGAAAGAGAGCTGGGTACAGATGAGGGCTAAGACTTGGCCAGAAGCAGTGAGCCACTCTGGTGATCTTGACAGAAAATTTGAAAGGAGAATATAAAAAGAAGGGGCTCTTATCTATACCCCACTGAAGGAGTTTTACTGTCTAGGACAGGAAAAATGTAGGGTAGCTAGAGGGGGAGATGATTTTCTTTCCTTGTCTTTTCTCCACCCTTTCCTCCTTTCCTTCATGCTTTCCTCCCTCACTTATTCCGTCCCTGCCCCTCTCTTTTCCTGTCTTCTTTTCTGGGGAAGGAATAGCATGTTTGCATGGTGAAAAAAAATGAGCCTAAGAAATGGGCCAGGAGATGATGCGTAAGGCATGGACTAACTGGAGACACAGGGTCCCGGAGTGAGCAGGACCCTGATCTCTGTTGGAGAACGGAAACTCCCTGTCGCCATAGGAAAGGGTCATTTGTGTGCACTTGCAAGGAGAGGAGTTGGCAGTTTGCAGATGGGGGACTGTGGAAACTTTTTTCTGATTACTTTTTATGTTTTTGGGGACAGAGGGAAATCAGGTTGAAGACCAACAGCGGTGTGCAGGTGTGGAGGGAATGAGGCTGTTAAGGATGAGAAGTTCTGCCACCTAGGCGGCTGTGACAGTGGAATGTCTCACGGGGAGACAGCCAGACTGCTGCGCAGCTGAGATGGTCACTTCCGATTGTCTGATGAACTTTCAGGGAGATGAGCCAGCATAACTACTTTTATTTAGCACACTGACCCATGGCAACATCTGTATAAGAGCTGAGTTTCAGTAGTTAGGACAGTGGGATTAAGAGATGGAACATGGGGATTTAACAGTGAATAATGGAATCCAAGTACTGTAAGGAGGGCGGGCAGAGGGGTCAGTGGTGGCTGGAGTGGATACTGGAGCGAGCGGGCCTGAGACAGGGAAGGCAGCCAGAGGAAGGGTACACTGAGGCCGAGATGTACAGCTGTGGGCAATCACAGTGATGTCAGGGTATGCGCAGAGGTGACCGAGGAGGGCCAGGAGACAGAGTCCTTGAACACGAGCAAGGAGGACATGGCCTTGCTCACCAGCATTGTGATTCTTCTGTGCAGATGAAAACACTAACGACCAAGAGAGGAAGAGAGAAGCATGAGGGAATGTTCTGAAAACAAGGGGGTGTGTTCATCAACGCAGTGGAAAACCACAGCAAGGACAGCCAGCTTGTGTCTCAGTGGAGTGTAGCCCGGACACGATCCATCGAGGCTCCAGTTTATGCGCTGTCTTTTCTAACCCTTAGAACCATAAGAGCTCCTTGTTTATACACGCATGTTTTCTCCATTAATAAATGCCTTTTTAAAAAAAGCCAGGAAGGTGATTTATAAATAAACACTGAGATTTTAAAATAGAGAACCATATCTAAGAAAGGATGCCATCGATCTTTCAACATAAACAAATCAAAAGCTTTTAAACAGATCGAGTTGTGCTAACGGATAAGTGTCGTATTACAGTTTTTCTTAATTTGAAGAGAGGATGTTCTGTTACAATAGGGACTTTTACAATAAAAAGAGAAAAATTTTTCTGAAAAAATTTTACTCATGTTCTATTTGTCAATAATAACCTCAGCAAGTAGAAACTTACCATCTTGCAAATTACTGTTTTTGCAATCAGTGTTTTGCATATTGCATGGTTTTATAAATGGACTTTTACATGTGTTTGGTTGGAATAGGCCAGGGGACATGCAGAAGACTGCATGCTGTATTTAATTAGCCCATGAAGTATAACCCCTTTGCTTCCAAAATTGCTGAGCCGGAGTCTTATCCTTTAGACTGTCAGAGAATCAGTAGGTTACAAGTTAATGTAGAAATCTTTTGAACCTGCCATGTTATATTGAAGAAATTTTGGCTAAAGTTTTAAAATACGATTAAACTGTTTTCCACTTAGCTTTTAAATCAATGAGATTTTCCATTCTACTGTAGTTCATGATTTTAACAAAGGCTTAGCATCCTTTCTTCTAAAAGCACTCTAACATAAAAGGACTGTCAGTGCTGTGATAACTGTATTTTTGCTCATTTCAGCAAAAGTTTGAGTCATTTTTTATAAAATGCTGGCAAAGTTCAAAGAGACTTCATAGTAACTTTGAGCTTATTGGTGAGAAAAAAAATATATATATCCAAGACTCTTTCTAATGGAATATAATAAACATGTGAAAGACATTATTTGGTGAAGCAGAGAAAGTCTGGAATATGTGGCAAGAAAAGGCTCGACTTTGATTTTTTAAAAATGCTTCCCTTTATATCTCATTTAATATTGTGTTCTTTGGTCTTACACTATTTTAGCCCGCAGAAATTGTTAGAAGACTAAAACCTAATTATTTTTGTATAACTAATAGAATGACTTGTGATTTTTGTGTCTCATTAAAATAAAATACAAGTATGCTCAATTATTTACACAATTTTGTCTAGTCTGTGAGTCATCAATGGGACCAAAATTGGTTTGGGGGAAAATGTACGACAGTGGTATGTTTTCAAAGGACCATGATACATAAATATTTATGAAGTAATCTGTGATGTTGAAATTCCATGTGGAGGTTAGGTAAACCCAAAAAGTCTTCCTCAAAGAGGCATATAATAATAACAATGTTCAGAAAGGGTTGAGAAACACTGATCTAGTCTTTTCTTTTCAGATGGAAATCCAGCAGCAGTGGGGAAGCCACCAGTGTGATAAGAATATGACCAGATTTGAAAGTAAATGTTAACTGTATATCCGCTTTTCCTATTTCACAATACAGATTATACATTTCGACTCTTATTTATACTTTCAGTGTCTCGCACTGAGAAACAATGTGACATTCACAAATGTGTGTTCAATTTATTTCACTTAAGAGTATGGTCTCAAGGTCCATCCATTAGCTATAAATGTCTCAAGCTGATTCTTCTTTATGACTGAGTAGTACCCCATTGAATAAAAAACCCACATCCTTTTTATCCATTCATCAGTCAATGGGGATTTGAGAAATCATTGAAAAGGAAAGGGGAACTAGGAGGGAGGAGGGGGAAAGGAAGGAAGGAAAAAGAAAAAATGAGAAAAGAAGGATACAATGGAAACAAAGCTTTATAAATAAGGAGGGAAAGAGAGGTTGAAGGGAGGGGAGGGGAATGGAAAAAAATGAGGTACCAAGATATGTCACCTATAGGCACAAATTCCCTATGACGAGTGTAATCAATATGTATACATGAATTGTACCAATAAACTTAATAATAAATTGTATGTCTGCTTTGCTTTAGATGGGTGTGTCCCAATGCCCTACATGTTGGTGGCTTGCTCACCAGCATACGGCCCTCCTGGCAGGTGGTGGAATCCTTAGGTTGCAGGGCCTCTTGACAGGAAGTTAGGGTATCTGGGCTCTCTCCTGGAGGGGTATTGGGACCCTGGTCGCTTATCTTGCTCTGTCTTTGCTTCTGGGCAGCCATAAAGTGAGCAGGTTTCTCCATCACGTACTCCTGCCAGAATGTCCTGCCTCACTGCAGGCCCAAGACAGCAGGGTCAACTGACCATGGACTGAAGACTCCAGAAGTGTAAGCCAATGGAAGCCTTTTTAAAATGTTGCTTAGGTATTTTGTTCCAGTAACAGAAGATTGACTAACAGTGTATTCCCCAGTAATAATCTCAGTTTTTGGCTAAACATGGATCTTACATTTGGTTTTCAATAATCAGCCTATTTATAAAACAAGTTCACCCCTAGAAAACCAGGTATCTAAAGCAGGGAATCAGGACTGCCTCAGCTTCATCCCACTCTCTCCTCCCCCCCTAGGAGCTGCATATCTTTTAGGGGAAATGTGATAAGAAGAGGAAAATGCGTGGCCCTGAGCATTCTGCATTCTGTAATATAAGTGTAGACAGCTATGGGATCACAAAGGAAGAAGAGTTAACTTTTCTGGAAAGTGCTTAGGAGAGGATTCAACAAAGAGATTAATTTCAAAAACGAGTTTGCAAATTATGATGGGAAAATGATTGCTTGTTTATTTTTCAACTGACTCCATCTAAATACTCTTTCCTTTAATTACTAGGTTACAAATCTCAGTAGTATATTATCAGGACCAATAGAAATCATAAATATTCTCCTAGCACATTAAAGTTGTTGCAGATATCTTGCAATATGTTTTGTAGTCATGATTACTTTGAAATTCCTAGACACATCTCTAGATTTTCTCACTTAACAGGTAAAGAACGTATTTTGTAAATCTCAAATTCAACCACATAAAAATTCAAGGCTTCTGTTTGTCAAGAGCCACCATGAAGTTAAAAGGAAAAGGGCAGCATAAGGCGCATATATAACAGAAAAGGGATTCATTTTCATAATAAAAAGAGTTCCACCAACAGATTTATGGAATCAAGTGAGAAAATTCTTAGTTTATTGAAGAGGGTCTAGGAAAAACAGCATACAGAAAATATTACTATGACCAATGCAAATATCAATATATCTCTCAAGTCCTTGGGGAAATACTAATTAAAACAATTATTTAATGACACTTTGAGGTACTGTCAACATATTACAATGAAAATGTAAAATATAACGTGTGTGGGAAAATGATCCCGTTCATAATGTTGATACAAAGTGTCAAGTCTTTTTTCCAGAGCAATTTGATAGTTGATTTTAAGTTTTTAAATGCTAATGACAGTTGACCCTGAATTTTACAGAAATGTCAAGAGTGTGTACACATAGATGTATGTATGTTTGATAAAACAGTGCTTTCTTTCATTGCAGAGACTGAAATGTCCACTATAGGGAAATGGATTAGATGTAGTGTCAACTTCTTACAGTGCCATATGCAGCTATGATACAGCAATAGCTGGTGAAATGGAAACACTTCTACAGACAGTACTGCTGCATGAAAAGTCAGAGGGAAAACATGCAGCACACTTCTGTTTATGTAAAACATAGCAAAGCCAAAACCCCAACAAAATCCAAAAGAGCGTGGCAAATCGTCTTGATGGCTATGAGCCCAACTGTTTATAGATGTTCCATCTGGTGGGAAGAGTTCTCCGCCTGGCAGAATGAGTGACAAGACAGTTTACTTTTCACCCTTCTGTAATGTTTTGTGGTGATGTTTTATTTATAAATTATTGAATAATTAAGTAAAAAATGGAAAATGATTATATTTACTGTAGCAGCAGAAATGTGTAGATACTTAGGGCTAAACTGCCAGGAAATGTACAGACCTTTTGGAGAGAGAACTATTAAATTTTATTAAGGTTTATAAAAGAAGACCTGAATAAATGGAGAGAAGTACCATGTTCTTGAATTAGATGATTCAATATAAGTTTATGGAAGTTAGTGCAAATCTGGTTGAAACCCAGGGGAAATTAAACTTGACAAAATGGCCTTACAGCTTTTCTGCAAGAATAAAAAAAAATAGGCAAGAATAACCACAGAAACTTTGGAAAAGAATAATGGGAATATATTCCTATGTGACGAGATATTAAAGCTATTGTAAAATTAAAGTCATGGAAATAGTGAGCTATTGTCCCAAATTGCACAGGAGAATCCATTGAACAGAGTGGAAAGTTGGGGATTAGTTGGTTGTCTATGATGCTCATGCCACTGATGGGCATTTGTCTTTGGAGACTTGCAGCTGGCCTTCCTGGCACTCGATCATCCCTCAGAGTGGGCCATGCCCAGCCAGTGCCACTTTGCACTTCCCACCATGGCTTGTGCCAATTTGGTGTTTGGCATTCAGTGTGCCAGGCAAAAGATGACCACTTGATTAGTTTGCCTGGCAAGGTGATTTTAGGGGCAAATGTCTTGTTGTTTTAGTCTCTTTTGGGTGGGGACCTGCCATGGGGGCAGAAGTATGCAGAAAGACTTAGGAAGTTCATTACTGAGCTACAAAGTTCAAATCTCTGCTGTGTGGGCTGCAGAACCTACATAATCCTGCATAATCCTTATACAACCTGCATAATCCTTATAACCCTCATAGGCCCCATGACTTGTATAGCTTCCAGCTCAAAATAAGAATGTTTGGAACAGTGTGTCTCAAAGAAGAAGGCTAAGGGGTAATTTTTTAAAAAGTTTTTCTCTTATACTGTATAGTAATAAAAATAGTTTAGTGATAAAAATGTTGAAAGAGGTGCTGTTAGCCAGTCCAGGAAGAGCAAAGTAAGCCAAGTTCAAAGAATGTGCTATTCCTGAGTCCAAGATTATTCACAGGAAAAGCAGTGAAGTCAGCAATACAGCACAAAATGCTCATGTAGATGCTCAGATTTCCTCCATCAAAAGAAACCTGTAAAATACAGATAGTATGTGTGTAACTTGGTTATGAACACAGGCAAATAATTTTCTAACTGGATTATCTGGTTTCATGTCATTGCTCTGGGCAGTCGGCAAGGATCGACTTGGGTGGGAGTTTGCTCCCGTGTGTGTGTGTGTGTGTGTGTGTGTTTGTGTGTGTGTGTGTGTGTGAGTGTGTGTGTGTTTAGCCTTTCAGTAGATCCCAGGGTCCCCTCTTGGTTGTTGAATTTATATTTCCACTTCCCTGGTCTTTTTCATCAAAAGAGTGGTTCATGATAAGCGCTAGGTGGTAAGTTTTGGATTTTTACTCCAAAAGGATAGAAGCAGAGGTTCTTACTTTATTGTGCACAGGGCTTCCCAGGATCTTCTTCCATATCATGATTTAGTGATTCAGGAGCCTAAAATTCTGCATTTTTTGGATATCGTGCCTTACTCAACTCCTTTCCTATAGTCAAGACTTTATTAATAAAGTCATTTATATCAACTTCTGACAAGTCAGCACAGGTGTTTTTTATCTTCATGAATTCTGTTCTTTATAAACACATCATGGCAAGTGAACATTAAAATACAATACCAAAAATACACATCCAGGCTTAAAAAGAACACTTTCCTCTCTGAAACAGGAATGGGATACAAAATTTTAAAAATGTTGATTGCAGCCTGAACCCTGGTCTTGTTGAAGGTCCAGCAGTCGGAGAATTTGGACAAAGCCAGGTGACCAAAGCCTGAACCCGTTGTTCTATGGGCTTCAGGCTAGGAGTTTGATACCCACCGTCCTCATGAAAATCCATTGCAGGTCCTGGGAAAGATGGAGCTGATCAGGGTTACTGTCTGCCTAGAAGTTATGCCAACTAATTATTGAATGGTTTCTTGGCAGTGTACAAGATTAGCATAAAAACTCAGAAGCATTCCTAATTCCCAGTATTAATAGTAAAAAAAAGTAAAGTAGTAAAGAAAGTAACTATGAATATGTCCAACAAAAGCTTCATTATATATCCAACAAAATATATGCATACATCCCAACAAAGTACAAACTAGTACTGAGTGATAGGACTAGGATATCTAACAAGTAACATTCCCTATGGCACAAAGGGCAACGTGAGTTATGTCTCTCATCTTACTTTTAAAATGTATCCAGAAAAGGCAACCCCACACACACACACACCTTGATTACAGCTTGAGGAGTTTCTGTCTTTTCTGATTACTCTAAGGTAATAAGTCTTATATTCTGTTTATGTCACACACAGTCTTATTTCAATAAATAGGATCCCAAGTTCCCTATCGTAGCCAAAACTCAGAATTTAGTTTAGTATTAAATATCAACTTGCACCCCTGAGACTTGTTCTCTCTTTTTTTCAATATTGTAAAGGTGCTGATGCTGCCCCAGGTTAACTTGTAAATTTAGTGCAACCCAGATAATAATCCCAGCAGGTTTTTCCCTTCAGTGGAATTTGACCAACTGATTCCAAAGTGTATATAAAAATACAGAGAGCTAAGAATAACCGAAGGACTCAGAAGGCCAAGATGAGAGGAGATGAGCTATGCAGTAACAAGACTAAGAATGTAAGCATAATTGAGATAGTGCGTTATCTGGATGGGAACAGACCCATTAACCAGTGGAGTAGGAGAAAGCTCAGAAACAGACTTTCACGAGTGGACACTGGGTTTACTTTGTATGTGGCACCGCAGAGCCACAGGGAAAGCTGGTCTTTTCAATAAATGGTGCTGGCGTAATTGAGAATTTAGAGAGAAAAAAATGAAATGGAATACCCCAAATCAGTTGTATTAAATGATCCATTGAATCCTTCTAAGTAACTATTAAAAAGGTGAAGGATGGATTGATAGGTGCTACACCACACAGCTCATGTTTAGATTTTAAAGAGGAAAGAATTCAGACTTTTGCTGGAGAGCAGGTCTGAGAATTCTACAGCACCATCTGCTCCACAGTTGAGCTTTTCTTGGATGACAGTGATTTCCTCATCCTGGGGTTTTGTCTCCACACTCCCTCAGGGAGGAGCTTAATTTTACTGTGCCTGGGATGTCCATTTGTTGAGCAGAGCCCCTCGTGGGGTCCTGGAGAGAGCCACAGATTCCTGACACAGTCCTCGTTGGAAATCAGTGGCCTTTGCTAATTTTCTCTTTTACTCTCAGCCTCATGAGTGAACTCTGAGGCCTTTCCCTGGCCTTTGAGTATGTCCTAATATTTCAGTGGCATAAATATAAGAAAGAACATTTTGTAAGTTGGTATGATCATGGGTTTTAGACTCAGTTTGTGTGACACACGTGTGCTGTCATTCTTTCCTACTTCTGGAATATTTCCGATGTGTGCCTCTTCTTCATGTGGATTCCTAAGTGATACAAGAGGAGATCATAGCTTGTGTAAGGGACACCCTTGCTACTATTGTCATCGCCACTGATGTGAGCTTACTACGTGGCGAGCCCAGTGCTAAGCACTTTACAGTATCTTATTTATTCCCACAACACCCGTCAGCCTGGGTCATCATTAGCACCCTCGTTTGCAGATGTGCAAACAGAGGCATCATGTATTAATGGATTGTTCTAGAACATACAGCTGGTAAGCAGCAGAGCTTGGAGATGAACCCAGGAAAGTCCTATTCCAGGGTCCTGGCTGTTCACTACTGTTTAATGCTTATCATATACAGAAGAAATTGATTACAGAAGAGAAGTTTTGAAGTTCTATGGCAATGAATCCAACTGTGGTTGATTTGAGTAGAAAGCAACTTCAGTTTCTTGGAAGGACATCAAAAAACTTTGAAAATTGAGCCAAAGCCTAGAAAACTAGAATGCAAATGTGGAAGAAATCAAGGGAGCTGGGTCATGTTGCAGAAGTGACCTGAGAAATCTACGACTGTGAAGCTGAGTTCTCAGCTGCCCTTGTCTTTGCTTCACAGGCTCAGATAGTTTTCTTATAGAGACATCTGTCTGGCTGAGCATGGGACACCTGTCCATGCCTTATCTGCCAAGACTTAGGAAGGGGAGTAACTGACCTCCTGTGGCTTTTGTAAGCAGTGGTAGAACTTGGCTTCCTGTCCAGACCCATGCTCTGAAGGCTTCTGCACAGGCAGGATAAGAGAGGTCAATCAAACAGGATGAAAGTGACAAGGAGGCCTCACAGCTCTCCCGTTTGCTCTTGTGCGTTCATCCCACAGGGCCAGTCCTGCCCCCCACAATGGCCTGCAGGGCACTCACATCCCATGCGGCATATAGGAGAGCCATGCGCACAAATCAGACTGAGGCATGAAATGACAGATCATCCCTTACTGTCACTCAGGAGATAAATGACCCAGTTCCTATGCCATTGCCAGGGCTGCTCTAAAATTTAAACATTTTCCTGTATGTTTAGAACCATAATCAAATGTCCAAATGCCCTGCTAGAACTCCAAACTTTTTTCTTTTCAAATTTAACACCTCTGTTGGGTTCTCTAAGTCTTTCAGTTCCTTCCTTCCTTCCTTCCTTCCAGCACTAGGGATTAAATCCAAGGCCTTCACTCTGAGTTGCATCCCCAGCGCTTTTTTATTTATTTTGAGATAGAGTTTTGCTAAGTTGCTAAGCTACCCTGGACCCAAATGTAGGATCTTCCTGCTTCAGTCTCTCAAAGTGCTGGGATTACAGGTGTGCACCGCCATGCCTGTCTAGTAGTGTGGTCTTTAGACCCATTTCTCCCCTTTCCATTTTCTGTGACCCCAATATTCACAGATGTATCAAATCTTTGCAGTTACGTTTTTAATATATAAAATTGGCTCTCTCTCTTTTTTTAATCTGTTATTCTTTGCATGACTTACTTTGTACCAAACTGGATTTCATATCTGCAGTTGATTCCTCTTCTAATCTGCCTTTCAGTCACTACTTAATTTAAGTTTATCTGAAGCACAGTTTTAGTTGTTTTTCACGCATGCTCCGTAAGATTCCATGCCTGTGGCCTCCTGAGTTTGAGTTCATCATAAGGCCCCATATTCTCCAACCTAATTTCCCATTTAGCAGTTTATGTTACTCTTTGCCCCAGCCAGACTGTGAGTGTCCTCTGTATACTGACTCCAGTTGATTGGCTTCTACCCCATATTTCACCACAAAAGTCCTAAGTGGAAAGGTTTTATTCTTTCCATTCACAGATGATGAGAAAGGCCATGCTGTGGTCCTTTCCTGAGGGCTCTGTCAGTAAGTGAGGGAGGTGGGCTGGAAACTCAGTCTGTTCAGGCACAGAAGCCCTGGCTCTTTCCAGTACACTGGTCTCTCCCCCCCCTCCCCCCGCACTGAGATTGCAGGAAAAGTCCACCATGCAGTTTTGGTCTAGGCGGACTACACACTTATCCTGAGATAAAGCCAGAGCCCAGGATGTCAGCCGGGGAAGAAAACAGAGACAAGGTGATGACGTGGCAAACAAAGCGGAGTGCAAGGGTTCACACAGAACTCGTGTCCAAATGGAGTGGGTTGGGTGGTGTCTGCAGAGCAATTCAACCCTGCTGCAGTTTCTGTGTGGAATGTCCCCCTAAGGCCCATGCTTTAAAAGCTTGGTCATCAGCCTGTCGTACTGTTGGGCAGTGGTGGGACCTTTAGGAGGTGGTACCTAGTGGGCGGTTTGGGTCACTGGGGTCATGGCCTTGGGACCCCACCCACTCCTCTTTCTCTTTGCCTCTTGGTGGTCATGAGGCGAACAGGGCTCCTCTTCCGTGTGCTCCTGCTGTGGTGTACTGGGTTGCCCCAAGTCTAAAGACAACGGAGGCAAGCGACCATGAACTGAAATATTTGAAACTGTGAGCAAAAGAAACCTTTCCTCCTTGTCCTTCATTATCTCAAATATTCTGTCCCAGTGACAGAATGCTGACTAACACAAGCAGTGAAATGGGGTATGATTCTGAGCCCTGAGCCCTTCCTCATATCCTGTGTGGGGCCAGGGTGGCTCTCAGAGTATGGGTGGGCCAAACGAAGAAGCAGTTAGACACACTTGGCTGGGGTAAGGGTCTGTGGGACGCGGACCGAGAAGCTGATGGCAGTATCAGCTTTAAAAAGCTAAGCTTAAAAATCAGCTGTGGTTCATTTAAGCACAGTGGCTGTGCGAGTCACCTCACAGCTATGTGTTTTGCATTAGTTACGTGGAGCCTGATGAGCCAGAAATGCACTTTCTGTTACAAGGTGTGGTGATCTGATGGGATGGAAATTCAGTCTAGGATAAGTATTAAGAATGTGAAGTTCTCCACATACTCCTGAGCTAGTTCCAGGACTCCAGTTTTAACGATGGACATTTGCTGATTGACACTTGACCTCTAAACGCAGTAGCAGTTTTGTATTCCTTCTAGATGGGTTTTAGCAACCAGTGAAAACGCAAGTCATCTCCACAGACTGAACCATTCTATCTGGAAGAAATGTGCTTAGCTTTGAAATTTTGGTTAGCTAGCAATTATAAGCATAGACAAGAGTCCCCTCAAATGCCAGTTCAGGAACTGGGGGTCCCCAGAGCGGCTGTTTGCAAGTGTTTGCCTGGTATAGGTATCCCATGGATTCACTGGTCCTCAGATGGTGCTAGAACCTTGTAAAATAGCTTGTCCCTCATCTAGTGGTGACTTTGAGATAACTTTGATGGTAAACCTTTTTACTAAAGGGGCAGCTGCTCTGGGCCCCATTGCATAGCCAACACAAGCAATGCCTGTCGCCGGTTATTTGTCTGTGATCCTTCAGCCCAGTGATCCTGTTTCTCTGTCACTGTCTAGGTGAGCTTATCAGAAACCAGCTCACTGCAGTGCAGCCCTCTTTCTGGCTTGGAAAGGATGTTAATTAAAACAGAAGTAGAGCTTCTGGGAGTGAATTATTGAGCTCTATGCTTATCTTTGGACTCTACCTGTCGTAGATGTCGTAATCATGACAGGAGGAAGAGGAGGAGGCCCCAGCCAGAATCTGCCAGGCATACAGAAGTGCATGGTATTTGCAGATAGCATAATCCTGTGTCTTAATCGAGAGGACTCACATGAAGAGTACCTTTCGATTTTCTGTCACACTTCTGATTTGAGGTAGGCTGCCTTAGCCGCGTAGACCTAAGTAATTTAATGATAGTCTATGAGACTTCTGACAAAATCTCTGCTGTCATTGTTCATATCTTTCCTAGCAATGTGACTTCATGCTGTTAATCCTGAAATCCAAGACATTGTAGTGTGACTTAGTGATTCAATTTAATGACTGCATGATTCGTTTTCTCAAAAGAGAATGCATTGCAATCGTTTGGGTATGTAGCATGCTTTCATCCCTATTTTCTGGTTCTTGCTTTTTTTTTTTTTCCTGCTGTAAATTCTCATTTTTCTGCATCCTATATTATTTTGTTCCATTTTGCTCTTTATAACCATTGCGTAATAACAACTGAGGCTTTTTATTTTCTTTGTTATACAGTACATGTGTTTGCCTGGAATGTTAAGAAATTGTTTTTTGGGTTTTTTTTTAATGCTGTTTACATTCAGCTCAGTGACTTCTACTTCTATCCCTGAATTATAGTCATAGAGAATGTGATTTATTCTTTTTGCTCCTTGAATACTTTGGTTCTCAAAGCTCCTTGCTTTGACATGCTGTTTCAGTCCTGTATTATGTTGCTTGGGTCCACAGGACAGACTGGGGATGCACAAAGGGAGACTTTGTATTTCAAGATTATTTCACAATTACTAAGTAGTAAGTACTCCACAAGTATTTGTTCACCTCCTGCTGTATGCATCTTTTTTTGTGTTTTTGGTACCAGGAATCGAACTCAGGACCTTGTACCTCCCAGGCAGGCACTCGTGCAGCTGAGCTATATCCCTGGTTCCTGTGTGCATCTTAAGTAGAAAAATTTAGCAAAAATTATTCGAATATATTTTTTAAATGCCAGAAGGCTTGGTACAATGATACAATGTGATGCTTTAAGACAGCTGCTAAAAATATGACCCAAGTACCAGCAGCTTGAGCACCACCCCTCTACGATGCATTGTTACATGAGGACCTGCAGACTCGCCAAGAATTACTGAGCTGGAATCTGCATTTCTTCAAGACCTCAGGTGTTTTTGAACATTTTAACATTTAAGAAAAGGGTGCAGCGGTGCATAAAAACATTTACAGAGACATTCAATTTTAATTACTTGCTAATGATGGCTAAAATGTACAAATGTCGACGGTGGAATTCGTTTTATTATTTCAGTGACCAACAAAGGCTCACTTGGGTTCTTAGACATATCACAGGGCTTTTGAGCCAATATGTTATTGTTATTATTATTATTATTATTATTATTGCTGTGTTAGCAGTTCAACAGCTCACTTTAGAATGCCTCCCTCTGTGATGGGGGTAAGAATGAAACATGGTCCCTGCTTTTGTGAAATCTACATTTTAGTGGAAGACACAACCAATTATTCAACTATTAACAATGATTCTGGGACCATTAAAAGGAATGACATCCTGACCCGTGCTGTGACAGCGATGTCAAGCCCAGTGAAAGAAGCAGATGAAGCCACAAAAGCCCATACAGCACCGAAATCATTTCATAGGAGAAGGCCAGCGTGGAGAAGTCCGTAGAGATAAAAGCGGTCTAGTGCTCACCTAGGGTTGAGGAAAGGGGGCTGGAGGGCATACGGTCTCTTTCAAGGTGATGAAAAGCTTTTAAAATTGATTATGGTGAGGGTCACACATATCTACTAAGTTCTGGTGAACTTTATAAACGGACACGTCTTGCGGTATGTGAATTGTGTCTCATGGGGCTGTTAACATTATTTTGGCAGGATTGCAGAGGAGGACCTCATGCTGTGAGTAGGCTTCTTTATGTGGGTGTCCCTCCAGCTTGGCTTGGGCTAGTGTGAAGGATTGGTGGGGGCAAGGAGAGTGAGGACAGAGGGCATTCCAGCAGAGGGGGCTGCAGCGGAAGGCAGGGAGCATCTGGGGACCTGGAGGGCCAGTGTGATGGGACAGGGGACTGAAGGAAGGAGAGGACGAGTGACATCAGTGAGGTGACGGTGCAGTTCACAGGGAGCCTGTGCGATGTAAAATACTTTGGTCTTTATGCTAAAGCAATGGAAATTTACCGAGAGCTTTATGAACAGGTTGGACTTTTTCCTAGATTGCTCTTGCTTTGGAGCAGAGAATGGATTGGATGGTGACTAAGACCGAAGACTGCGGGAGTTTCGGAATAGGCGCATCTATCCAGGATTCCAGCAGACGTCACAGGGGAGAAAGAAGATAGCAGGTGTTTCAGGATGTGTTTTGAATGTGGGGTCACTAGATTTGCAGGTGGGGTGGGTGACTGAGTACACAAGGGGTGAATCTAGGGTGATTCTCAGATTTCTCCCTTGGCATCTGGATGTGCTCAGTGATGGCACATGTGTGCTACTCCAGGGGAGATTCAGAGGGCTAAAGCTCAAATACCTCTTCTGAACATCGAATAGAACTGAAAAGTTACTAACTTTGCGGATGGCCATCGGAGTCACTGGCGGAGATAAAGAGCTTAAGCAGAGAGTGCAGTGTGAGAGACGAAGCTTAAGAGCAAACCCCTGAGGAACGCCAGCATTTGAAGAGTAAGTGGGAGAGGATGAATCAGCTTGCCACACTGAGGAAGGATATCCAGAAGAGGAGGAAAACTGCCAGCATGGTCCAGTGGATTCGGGAGGGGAGCGTGTGGCATAAAGAGTGATGACCTTTGTTGAGTGATGCCAAGAGGCTGAGTAAAGTGAGTTTTGAACATCGATGCAGTGACTTGGGAGCTATTCCTGACTTTAGCAAGAAATAGTTCAGTGTCAGGGTGAGATTGTCAGCCAGGTTGGAGTGCGTTAAGGAGGGCATGGGGGTGAGCAAATTGGAGACGTGGGCCAGCCCTTCCTACTGTTTAGCTGTAAGGTAGGGAAAGAAAGGGCCGTGACTGAGAGCGAAAATGGGTGCAAGGCCGTGTTTTTAGCTTTTCAAAGCAGAGTTGGGCATGTTTCAACACGGCCTAGCAAAGGGGAGATTCTTAAAGGGCAACAGTATGATTCTTTAATGAAGTATTTTGATTGCTTAGTAGATTGGTTTACATTACAAGTATTTCCTGAACTTTCACTTTCTGCTAGGCATTTGCTACAACTAGGGGTATAGTAATAAGAACAAGTTTACTCCTGTGGGTAACTTTCCGCCGTATCCGCTAGGTGACAAAAGTTCCTAGGGCCACATTCTGAGTTTTCTTTACTATTTCTCATTATCTAGATCATGCCATCTATAGAAACACGAAATGCTGCTGAACTGTGTTATTAAACTCTCTGTTAGTGGTGTGAGTTTTGAGTTCTTTTTCTAGTGTGGTAGCATTAGGCTTAGTAACTACCCATTACTCACTATCTCCAAAAGAATTATCATCCCTCTACACTGCTAGAACTAGAAAGTCTGACGGGGTGTGAGGGTGAATTTTAGTGTTAATGTGACTGGGTTAATGACTCCCCGTCAGTGGTGAAGCATCATTCCTGGACGTCTGTGAGGGTATTGCTGGAAGAGCTTGGTATCCAAATTGGTGGTCTCGTTCACCCTTGGGGAGCAGGCATGACTCAATCTGTTGAGGGCCAGAAAGGACAAAAGACAGAGGAGAGGCGGATTCACTGGCTCTGGTGGAGCTGGTACTCCCAGCTCTGCCTGTCCTTGGCTGTCAGAACTCCAGGTTGGGGTTCTGCACTCTGGGACCTGCCAGGAGCCCTCTCCCTCGCTCTCCAGGTTCACAGCTTCTCAGACCTTTGACATCCAGGTAAGACCAATGTCATCCACTTCTAGTTTCTTTTCTAGGCCTTTGGACTTGAACTGAACTAAACTTCCAGCTTCCGTTATTGTCCATCTTGCAGATAGTTTATCATGGGGCTGCCCAGCCTCCATAATTGCATGAGCAAGTTCTCATAATAATTTCCTATCATCTGCTATCTATGTCCTATTGGTTCTGTTTCTCTGGAGAACCTTGGCTAATACAGTGTATATACCAAAATTATTAAGATCCCCAGCTTTCTCCCCACTGGATGCAAAGAAATCAGTATGTTCTCAAAGCAGGTAATTTAGAAGATTACTCTCTGGAAGAAAATAAACAGCTGGGACTCCTGTTTGTCTCTCACTTTTTCTCTCCACCTGGTATCTCCAGACCATTGAATCTACCTCCAAACATATGTCACATCTGCCTTGTTCTCTCAGCCCCCCAGCCATGGTATTAAACCTCCATTATTTCTCATCTGTGTTAATTTAAGTTTTCTAATCTATCTAATGTATCCTCTTCCAAATCATCATTTCAGTGCTGCAAAGAGAATTTCTTAATTGCAAGGTGGATGGCACTCCCAGATCAAAAGACTCTGAGGATCATTTTGATCTTTCATCTTCTCCTCCTGCCTCTGTGTGCCCTCCCCTCCCTTCCCATCTCCCCCTGTGTGTCAGAGTCGCTCATCCCCCAGTCTTTGCCCCCTCATCCCCTCCTCTCTGGCTTTGTTTGCTTGCTGGATTTGCTTTGTTGTTTTGCAACTTACTTCTCACGCCACTCCGCTTCCTCTCCCAGAAAGTCGCCCCAGCCTCCTTTCCTCTGTGTCTTCAGTCCCCTGCTTTGTCTCCCCCATGACACCCAGCACTTTTTAATTCCTCCTCTGCATCTCACAGGACAGAATACATTTGAGCTTCTCATTAATTTTGAATTGACAATTTGGCATCTGAGTAGGAGACACTTGGATCACTGAGTCGCAATGATCTAAGTCTGACTCTCACTCTGTGTTTTACATTAATGTAAAATATATTTTTGCATTTTGAGTTACCTAGGTTTGTATTACTCAGGAATACAATTACTAGGTAAATTGAGTGAAGATTATACTTGGTTTTATTTGCAAATTTACTATTTTGCAAAATTTATTTCCAGTGGTAGCATCACCTGGTAAGCTGAATTAACAATTGAGGAGCTCTGTTTTAGCACGGGTAACTGCTGTGTGCACAGCAATAGGGTGTGTGTGTGTGTGTGTGTGTGTGTGCACACTTCCATATACACTTATTTAGGCTTTATTTTAAAATATCAAATGTGGGCATTCATACATGTGGAATGTTCATGCTGATGTGTACACCTTTATTTTACTTTTACTTTAAATTGTAAAATATTTGCAAAAGCATATTAAGTGATGTCTTAATTTTCATAATTCCAAACTTGCCGATTAAAAATATGTGCAAGTATCCACCTCATTATGCTTCTTACTATAGTCATACTTGAATAATTATATAATGAAGTACATTCTATTATAAATCACTCTCCTTTATTTCTCCTTTATATTGCAGTTATCACTTTTATCACTTTTATAAAGGAATTTCATAGTGGAATAGAAAAAGGTACCACCAAAATGCCTAACTAAAAGAGAGTATGGATCTGAAAAGGAAGAGAAGCTGGTATTTATTGTCAACTTTTTATCGAGAACATATAATTCATTACATTGATTTTTCTAAAATAAACCTCTCTAATGAGCACTTTTTAAAATTTCTCCGTTCTTTTCTTTCTTGTTGTAGCAGCAGGGGTAGGATAACCGGCATGCTGTTAGTAGTAGGAGAGGAAAGGGAGTCTCAGCGAGTGGATCAAAGGGGCCCTGAGCTTGGGCAGACATAGCAGGGGCCTCCGCTGTTTGAAGAACAGTGTCCTGGCCCTGATCAGACACTGACCTGAGCACTGAGACACCAGCTTTAGCCTTGAGACATGGGGGCGACTGCCTAGCTCTGAGCACATTCTTGGGGTTCTCCGAGCCTCCATTTCTATTTATGCAAAATGAAAGGATGACATGGGGTTCGTTGGTCATTTGCCCATTTGATCTGGAAACGGTCTCTGGAAGAACGCCATGAAATGCAGATGCATTTGGAACTTTCCTGTTTAGAGGAAGAATTTTACTTCTAGAATATTTGGTCATACAAATGCAGCAAAAGTGAAAATGTTTGTACGTGAGAATTGCAACCTGCGCTGGGACTGCTTCGGCACCTTTCCCTGCTGGTGTCTTCAGCAGTCACTGATCACAGTTTCTGCTGCCCCTATCTGTCTGTGGCTCATAAGCAAAGCTGAAATAGTTAGGAAAGGGTATTGCAAAAGAAAAGCTAAAAGATAAAGAAAATTCTTTCTGTGAATTTATTTTGTTTTCTAAACTTTGAAAACACAGCGCATAATTCTGCTGTTCAGTGATAAAGGAATTTCAAGTTTAGCATTGATTGTAAAGGTAGTTTCTACTGTTAGGAAAAAAATTTTTTAGTGTTTATTAACCCCCCCAGTTCTCCCTAAAACTGATTATTTTAAGATCAGGACACTGTTCTACAATTTTATCCAAGGCATGGTAGCGTTCTTAGATGTAGCAAATAAAAATAGAGGAGGTCTAGTTAAATTTGAGTTTCAGATAAACAGTGGATAGTTTGTTTTGTTTTGGTTTGGTTGTAAAGTATGTTCCCAATAGCGCATGGAACAATCTGATTTCTGAAACAGCTCACGTTAGCCGATCCGCTCTGCTCATGTTTGTGGGCTTTTCTTGTGTGAGGTCCAAAAGCATCACAAGGTCCCTGCTTTGAAGCAGCTGTGGGGGCCACCGCTGCCCTAAAGGAGTTAACTCCAGCAACTGCGGCGAATGCCAAAGCGCTTGGTCTTGCATGTAAGTAATGCTTGAGTTTGGCGGAGGGAGTCTGCAAAGGGCTACTAATCATGAACATTAAGCTGTCAGAAACGTGCTCGCAGAGCACCTGGAGGTCAACAGTGTGAACCAGAAAGAGGGCCCCTGAGTCCTCCTGTCCTCCCGAGGAGTCACTCCCTGGGGACTGCCCCGAGCAGCTGACAGGGGGTCACGGCGTGGGCGTAGCCTGGGTCTGGTTTGTGTGGCATATGGCAGGGCTCCCCTCCGCGATGATATTGGTTCTGCTTAACTGGGTCACATCTGCAGTCACACAGCTGGGTGGTTGCAGTGCAAGGGCTGGAGTGACAGGGACAGATGGGTTCATGTTTGTTAGGGCCCGGAGTGTAAAAAATCTCTAGGAAATGAAACGAGTAAGGCTGCCTGGAAATGTGAGCCTTCGCCAGGCTGGTGAAGGAAGGTGCAGGGAGGATGGGGTAGATGCCCCCTCCTGCTCCCCTCCGGCTCATGTGGGGCCAGGCCTGGAGAAAGAGCATCAGGGGAATCACGTGGGTACCCACCGGAAATGGGCCCATGGAGAAGCCTTGGCCATGTTAGATTCGCCCCATTCCCGGGGCTCCCTTCTGCGGCCGAGTGTGCTGCTCTGGAACTTGGGTAGGGCTATGCCGTGTCCAGGAAGGACAGAGCCGCCCTGGCTCCAGGGCTGCAGGTGTCACTGGGGTCCTCCTGAGCTCTGTCACCAGAAGGCCCTTGGGGATCAGATGGCAGAAAAGGGAAACAGTAGTAGCCAGACTCCGGGAGAGAATTTGGAGTCCAACAAACAGAAAGAAGCAGCATCCTTCCCTGCGTTGGGAGCAGCACCAGGGGCCTGAAGGCAGAGAAAAGATGCAGACTAACAGCTGCCAGGGACTCTCAGAGGGACTGTGAGGTCCTCCGTGTCCCTCTGGCAGGAAGTAGAAAGCAACCGGGCAGCTGTGCCCTGGTTTCCTGGTGGTTGCTGTCCTCCTGCACTGCCCCTGGTGTGGACTGTCCTTCTGGGTTGTGGTCCAGGCTGCACCCCTGTCTGAGTCTCCTCTCTTTTGCCTCATCAGGAGCTCTCCTGTCCCCACAGGGCCCACCCCACCCATTTCACTTCACAGCCCCACTTTTTCCTCCTCTCCTTCTTCCTCCACCTGTCAGACCATCTTGTACTGCAGCATCAACCTTTAAACTTCTTAGACGGACTATATGAACTAACAAAAAATTTTGATTACTCATCTCCAGTATATGTAAATTCCCTAATAAACTATTTTGCAAAAGTTGTAAATGTCCATAGTTACATAAATGCAGATACACATACAATAAAAATAAATGCATAAAATATTATGTGAATGAAAAATATAGACCCTATAAAAAATACAAATATTTTAAACTTAAAGCTGGAAGAGATGAAAAAGTTGTTTAATTTTTGTTTTTGTGTTTTCTTCCGACAACTCCCACTGGTCCGGAATGGTCCTGCCATACCTGGGAGACACCTGATGGCTGGGAGCAGGTCCCTGGCTGCCTCAGCCTCAGTCCCATGTCGTGATCATTGCACTTGGCAGCGACCCTCTCTACCTGGCTGGCTTCACTTTACTGACGCCCAAGACCTGGGAGACCAGAGTTCCAGCTCCAAAGCCCAGGGCCAGAGGTACTTGAGAATATTTAGCTAAAAGTACCCACTTTCTGGCTTTCCCCAGGACCAGGGGTTAGTGACCCCTCGGCGTGTCAGACTGCTCCTGGTTACTTCTCAGAGCTGGGGGGAAACCTGCCAAATGCCAGTCCATTGAAGAATGGGTCTAGGCTGGGTGTGGCAGGGAACACCTGTAGTCCCCAGCACTCCAGGAAGCTGAGCCAGGAAGATTGCAAGTTCAAGACCAGCCTGAGTGGCTTAGCAACTCAGCAAGAGCTTGTCTTAAAATGTTTTTTAAAAAGGACTGGGGATGTGGCTTTGCATGAAGGTCCTGGGTTCAATCCCTAGTACTGCCCTCCAAAATACAGATTTATATACATGTATGTGTGCAATTAAATATAAATAAAAATGTATATATAGGGAAGAACGGTAGACTGTTTTACTAATTCTTGAGGAAAAAGATAAGAAATTGATCCTACTAAATGAATGAAGATACCATTCAAATTATTGTCAAGTTCTGAAACTACTATGTATTTTTAATGCTGATTTTCCTTGTGTATTTATTTGCAAACAATGTCAGCTTCGCCAGATCCCTGCTGGTCCTCACTAGGAGAACTCAATAATAATGTGTTTAGCCAAGGAAAATGGCCATGTGTTAGGTGCCTGAACAGCTGCTAAGGAAGACAGGCCGCTAGAGGGGTGAGCCTTTTGCCACACCCCCATGAGCTCATCTGGGAGCCTTAGCCCCAACTTCACCCTGTGAGCAGCTGTCAGGGAAGGGAAGTACTTCCGCTGTGGAGCTGCTGCATTCCCCACGGTGCAACTGCCAGGGCAGACTCAGGTCCTTCTACAGGATTCCCTTTTCTCCATCCACGGGTGATTTTCCCCATAATCCGTGGTATCTCACAAGGAAACAAGATGAGCAGAATTGCTTCATCACCCTTCATTTTGTTTCTCTTCATCTTTAACACCCACAGTAATTTTTAGGCCCATCCCTCGTTTTTGTGGGTATTAATCTTGCAGTAACTTAAAAGCATAGTTTTAGGCAGGAGAAAGAGAAGTTGTAGTTGGAGCACACTCTGAGGACAGTTAGTGATATAATTTTGTTTTGAGTAGGGAAATACACTCAGTGATGTCAGGAAAGCTTCTTGAATTATGGCCTAATTTTTGGGGTACATATCATATTTCCCTTGGCCAAAAATAAAGTTGTTTAGAGACCTTTTTTTTCCTGTCTCCTATATTAGACTTTCTGAGAATTTTCGATTTTGTTTCTCCTAATGTTAGAGGTTCAACTTCTGGCAGGTCATGTAGAGTGTTATGTGTTTTATGTTTTCATTGGATTTAAAGAAATAGCACATTTAAATTCTGAGTTGACACTTGGTTATTTTAAATCTTGAAAAAAATAGGTCCTAACTAACCTAGAGTTTTGAAATCCTTTAAACATATTCATATTGCCCTGGATTGGAACACATACCAAGTGTGTGCATGTACACACACACACACACACACACACAAATACACACACAGATTTATTTATCCAAGAAACAGTCATTGACTACTTCTCCTTGCCTAACACTGTTGTAGAAGCTGTGACTAACAGTGGTGAGTGAGACATACGGAGATTATTGTTATTTACGGGGAGTGGAAGAGTCTTGAATGCAAAACTCAGTAAATAAAAATAAATTAAGAAAATAATTTTAGATACTAACTGCAAGGAGGAAAGTAAAGCAGATGTATTCATTAGGGTCTCTGCAGGGTAATTTGAGGAAAGTTCAATAAAAGTTCTGTTTACAAAGGTAAGAGTAGAGGCAGGGTAATAAATTGGTGTGGCCCTTTATGGCTAGCATCTGAGGATGCTCTGAAGCAGAGGGTGCAGTTCCCCACCGGATGGGGGGCCAGGTGGAGAGGGCTGTCTCCAGTGCTCTGATCCTCTGTGGGTGCCTCAGCCAGGCCTTGAGCTTCGGAGGGAACTGAGAGAGTAACCCCCCACCCCACTGGCTCTCCATGGGCCCAACCCACTGGAAACCAGAGGGCAAGGGAGCTGGGGGTTGCAATTCATCCTCACAGGTCAGCTCTGTGGGCTCTAGACAGGCAGGGGAGCATGCACACAGGAGGGAAAGGAGATTTCCCTGGACTCACATTGTTTGGTGGTCTCACCTGGCACACTTATCTTGCCTTGCAAGTGCTTCAAGGTGATCAAAATTAAATGTATGCGAAGCTAACTAACAATGTACAAAACTGGATATAGGTGCTGAACGTGGCTTGCATCCACACTGTAACTCTTGTGTTTGAGAATAGGAAGGCATTACATCTTCTTTGGAAAATAAGGAAACATTTCATGTAGCAAGTACAGTTGAAATCAGACTAGGGAATGAATAGATATTGGATAGGTAACGATTGGAAAGGAGAAGAAAGCACCCCAGGAATATAAAACGTCGTGGGTGGAGGGCACAGGTGGAACATGCTCGAGGAGCAAGTTGGCTGTAGTGATTAGAGGATACTGTAGCCCTTTCAGAACTCTGGCTTGTAGTAAATTGGATGTGGTGGTGCAGGTCTGTAACCCCCTCAACCAGGGGGCTGAGGCAGGAGGATAGCAAGTTTGAGCACAGCTTGGGTGCCATGTCCAGTACAGCTCTCAAAAACTCCTGGGGAAAGGATCGTGAAGAAATGAAGGCAAGAGTAAAAATGCAGGAAACTGAGGTCAGGTGGAGCCAGCCCTCTCTCAGTGGAGAAAAGAAGCCACCCAATGACTGCAGCACATTTATTTATACACTTGACAGGTTGATGTCAAGTGAAACCCCTCTGCCTAACAACTTGGTCACCTGGCTCGCCTTGGGCCTCTCTTGTTCTCAAGACTGGCCTTCCTCTAGCCCTGCACATGTGATT
>RJWT010002411.1:0-41015 GCA_004365215.1 Cuniculus paca | reverse complement strand
GTGTGCTACCTGACCTAGACTTCCTCCCAGTACTGCAGGGGAGCAGTGGAATTCAGACACCGTTAAAGCTAATACTGCTTGGTATTTTTCTGGCATAATAACATTTTGCATAAATCCCCACCCCCCCCCATAGTATTAGATAACTCTGTAATTATTCATTAGTTTCTATAAAATGCTACTTTCAATCATTCTAAAGTGTACAATACAATCAAGTCTCAATGTGTTCACAAATTTGGCACTGAGACCATTAACCCTTTTAAAGTGAACTGAAGCTAATATTTAAAAGAACTTTGTTGTGAAAATAACATGGAACAGAAACAGGTGTAGCCTTGGGCAAGTTCGTGCACACCTCATCACACTTTGTGAGGCTTTTCTGAGATTTTCAAGCACAGTAACTTGCTTTTATGACGCTTTCATTTATATATGCAAGCAGCATGTTACTACTGTGTTTTGAAGATCTCAGGGCTTGTCCCTCAAGTATTTGAAAGATCTTCTATATGTCAGTAACTTTCACTTTGAAGAAATACATTCTTCATTGCTATGCAGATGCACAGATACATTTGTGTGTGGAATCGGTATGGATAAAAGTACAATCATTGCCTGTATTTATTCAAATTATTTTTGCATTATTATTGCAAAATCTCTTCACATTGTCAACATCACTGCTACCTTCCAGTTATTTCCTTCATTCTCATTTAATTATATATGATATATACATATGGGTATGGCATTTTTATTAACTTATTTATAAATATATGTATACAAATATTATACATATTTTATTACTTTTTTACATAAGTATTTTATCATAATATTCAAAATTCCCAGCAATCACATTACTGTTTTGAAATACATTGTTGTTTTATTTTACAACATATTGTCTCCAAAAAACTATTATCAACTCATGTTCTCCATCAACAAATGAACAAAAAACATACTCTTCAGCAATAGGTTCTAGAGTTATTATTAATCTCTACTTTGTACACAGGGATAATATATCTTCTTGATATTTCAAGTGACCACTAGTGAATTCTACTTTCTTTCACGTTTCTGGCCATTGTAATTTTACTTCTATAAATAGCCTAGTGCTGTACCTTGTCCATTGCCTCTACTATGCTATGCTTTTTTCCAAAACTTTACATGATAAATTTCTATAACATTTTAGATTATAGAAACAAGTTTTTCTGCAATCTACATTAATTTTCAAATGTGCCATTTTCTTATTAAATATATTTTCTATACAAATGTTTTATATTACCAAACATAAATTTATTTTGTTTATGGCATTTAGTTATCTCTGATCCTAGATTTATTTTTGCATATAAGCATTAAATCTGTCTAAAATTATTTTTATAGAAGATAAAATGATGGACTCAATTTTTATCCTTTTTAGGGTTAAATAGAATGCCGTTGCCACTTGTTTAACAGCATCATTACCCTCTGCGTTGACATCAATTCTGTTTTAAATTCTTACATATGCTAGAAAATATTTTATGAATTTACTATTCTGTTTTTCTTTTCAATTTAACTGTGAAGCATTAACTAATAACTGGCAGAGTTGGTATTTTTCTTCAAATCCATATATGCAAACACGGCTCTTATTGTATGCTGTTTAAGAGTTTATATTCTTTATGTTCTTATACAAGTTTTATTTTATGTCTTCCATGCAACCTAAGGTTATTATTTTATTCCATTTGGTACATTTTCCCTACACACTTGGATGTTAATCTGAGGCCCTGTGTGTGTTTGGACAACAATCTTACACAATAATAGGTGTTATTGTTATCAAGATTTTACAAGAGAACAAACTGAGGCATAGGAATATTGGTACTTCCTGGAGATCCACAACAAAAATAAATGACAGCAAATATGGGTTTGAACTCAGAGATCTGGCTCCAGTGTTGATACTCAGCCATTTCATTCATCCTAGGCCGAGCAGAATTCTGCCATGCATATATAACACTTTACAGATGCAGACACCTGATCACAAGGAGTACAGCAAATTCCCAAGCATGACCTAGTTAGAAGGAACTGAGACACCTTAATCCTGGCCTCATTGATCATAATAGTTAAAGTCAATTACCCAATGCCAGATCCATCCCATCGTGCCTTGGATGATGATGGAATGTGGCTGAGCATTCTACTGTTAACCCAGGCTGCAGGACAAAGCAAGGCGTCTGTTTAGCTGAACATTCAAACATTGTATTTAATCCTGAAGATCAAGATTTTACATAATACACTTCTTGGCATCCCCATAAATTAGGGGTTTTTGTTACTGCTTTTGCTCTGAAAATGCTTCTAGTAAGAACCCTGCATAACTTATCTTAAAGTGAGGCTTTCTGAATGCTACCATTTCTTAAGAACAGTAACATGAAACAGTAGTTCTAGATAATCATGAAGCTATAACTTTTCAGTGACTTACATTAGTGATCATTCACAAGCCTGGATCTGCTTAGCAGCAAATAGTCAATAAAGTACCCATCTTTCGGGTGGGATTTTAATCACCAGCAGTGTTGTATTATTAAAAGATATCATTGATTACTGTGTGTGAAAAAATTGTATTTCAATAATTTTTATAATGTAAGTGCTTTTTTAAAAAAGGTGTCTTATTGAAGCTTAAATTGTTATAGATGATTTCTGTGAACTGTTTGCAAAATATAAAACTCATTTTCATACATTAAAAAAAAAGTTCACAGACACAAAGTTTTTCTTATCCTCCATAGGACCCACACAGCTAATCAAAGGTGATTCCCATGTGTCAGCTTTTCACAGCAGTTACATTTATTCTACATTTGTCTGTATATGCAACATAAAAATCTTGGAAGAATATGTGGAGATTTCCAAATAACCCCAGATATACTTGCTAAATATATCTTCCTCAGGGGGAATGTTTTAGAGGCATAATTATTGGTTTAAACAGATTTCACAAGATCTGGTATTCACTACAAAGTCAAAATACTAAGGGAAATGTCCTTGTGCATTGTAAATCCAAAACTCGCTTATTTCCTCCATGTGGAATATTGAACCAAAGACTGTTGACACTAATATTTTCTGTCCCTTTTCTGGACTAGTGAAGATAAAGTTTATTATCCTTGTGATCCAGCTGTTTCTGATAAAAGCAACCACATCTGATTCCAGAGCAAGAACTAGAGATCACTTGGCATCTTAATCTTTGACTGTGGACCAAAATGTGTTGCTTTTTGTATAAATTGAGGTAATAGTACTAATACACAGGCAAAAACCCAAGAGGAGTGAAATCTTCCCCTCGGTGAAGGTGTCAAATTGGTACTTACTTCCCCTCACTGTCTTGCCAGGCTCTTCTGATCAGCAATGCACTGTTTGTCTGGCGCGTAGTGGGGCAGATTGCATCCTACATATGCGAATGAGAACAGAGCCCAGGGCCCCACACAGAAAGTCAGCCTTGACTCAGGATAAGGCACTAATTACCAAGTCTTCTCGCTGCAGTTGCAGGCCATCGAATCAGACAACCAGACAAAGAGAGTATAGCAGCTTTGAGAAGACTCAGAAAATTGGTGTCAGGGAGGTGGACTTCTAAAAAATATATATTTAAGATGAAATTGTCTAAATTCCATTAAAGTTTTTTGAAATGAGCTACACAGATATCAATATATTACAAATCACTATATGATTAACTAAATCCTTTTAAATTATTAAGTAGTAGAGGAATACAGAGAAATCCTAAAACACCAGTCACTAAAAGAAAACATTTTATGATTAACTAATACACTGCATACCTCTACTAAATTCCTCCACATTTTGAAGAAGCAGTGTAAGGAGATGTGATGCTGTTGCTTCTTTTTGTGTACCTGAACCTATCTGTGCCTAGTTAGAGACCATCCCAAGTAAAGAAGGCTAGAGAGAAATGAAAAGTATGCAACAGAAGAAGAGTATTTACAGAGTAATTCTGAGATTATTTATATAATTTTAAATTCAAGATTGGCTCCTTTAATTCTTTCATTTCTTTCCTTGATCCAAATATTTTAACTACTTTTTTGAGAACAGTAGTAGTGGCTTAAATTCAATTTACTTTCTTCAGGTACTACCCTAACTTATTTGATCCTCCTAACAGACCTGTAAAATGATATGAAAGTTAAGAATAAAGAAGGTAACTTGTCCATGCTCACCAAGCTACAAGGGGTGATCAAAACTACAGTGATTATTTAAATGTATACATATATATATATTTGTGCATGTATCATAATAAGTAACACATTTCCAAAACAAATAGTTTGTGCTGCAATGGTTGATTATCTGACCCTTTTTTATGCCTAGATCTTGTAACCTGAACTTCTGCTAAGATAACCATATGCAATATATTAACTAATGTTAATTTCCTACTTTTTAAAAAAAATTCTGTATTACTTCTATCCATTTTTCTGTTTTGCTTTAAAAAAAAAAACCTGATGGAATGTGTTCAAAGAAGTATTTTGAGAGAGATTAATGGTATTGTATCTTTTACTTTAACAATTTCTTTTACTTCAACAAAGTCAAAATGACCATGAAGGGTAACAGCGCGAACAAAGACGAGAAAGAGGACTTCTAAAACTGCTTCTGAAATGACAAGAATAACGAATGTGTTTGAAGCGAAGGGGAGTGTATTGAGGGGATTATTGACAATATGTCTTTCACTATAATAATTTTTAAAGTTAAGCATTCAGATATTTTGTTCACACCTCATACTTAATTGGAAATTTAAGCCCGGGTAATTTTTTTATAATCACTGCCTGTAATTTATTGTAAAAAAATTATATTATACAGTTTATTTTATGTCTAAAGGGCAGCATAATACTCACTTACTAGGTTAAAATTAGAGGTGCTTTTCCTAATTTTGCTATCTCATCAACTGATAGACATCTTTTCTTTGTCTTTATTCACAAGTCTCTCTTACTGCCTGTGCTAGAGTTTACTCCTGACATGTACCTCCCACGAGACATATTTCTCTGACGGCAGGAGATGCAAAGATCTAGCATTTTTGTGGAACTAGCACCACACCTAATGCAGAAGAGGGAGACTAGATATTTTATGAAATCACTGAGTAGATTATTCACCTTAAACTTGGAAGGGGACCTAAAAAATTAAAGTGTTATTCACATGTACAAATTCCCCACAGTAAATATAATCACTAGGTACAGCAAACATGTGCTAATAAAAACTATAATAAAAAATCTTACATGTGTACATTAAAGGAGCTATCTATGATTTCCAATTTATATCTTAAATGGAGAACTCCAGACTCTTTTTAAAAGTGTTTTAAATCCACGTTCAGTATCAGATAAGTAAAACTATTGTAAGCACAGAATCATGGGTAAACATACTGGATGATTTCCTCTCCTCGATTTGAATTCTAAAAATCAAAGATTCAGTGTTAAAATTGGAGCTTGAATAAGTAAGTAAGCAATTGGCTACATGGGCATAAGAGGGAGAGTAGAAATACACAGAGACAAGACAAACTTTGCCAATTTTAAAAACAATTTTCTAAGTAATTATAGGATCAAATGCAAACAATCATAATGATATCACTAAGAGAAAAACAACTACAATAGGCAGTTGAAACTGTACAGAAAAGTATGTATGGATTTTAAACTTTTATTATATCATAAGGAACTAAAAGAAATAAGTTTGTAATCCAAGAAGAATTTGTGGATTGGATAGTTTTATATATCAAAGTAGCAATAATGTGTTACTTAAATATTAGATAAAAGATAGCAAACTCAACAGAATAATTAAATAACTAATTTTTTAAAGAAGTATATAAAACAGAACAAAACCAGAAGTTATCATGACACAGTAATAAGATACATCAACTATACAACACCACAAAAACAGAAAATGTAAGTTCACACTTTTAGCAAGGTGGGAGAAAATACAACTCAAGGAGTTAAAAACTAGGAGCAGTCACCATTTGTGGCTCCATACCAACAGATCGAAATACTCAGTTCTAAATTGATGACTGTTTTGTAAAATATGGATTGGCACTTTTTTCCAGTTACCTTTTGCTCTGCACACATCTTCTGCAAAATGAAGTATCTTAAAACAATTATCTATTACCTCCCAATTTGTCCTCTCAGCAATTTGGGGCTGGGCAGCAAGGGTCATCTGATGGCTTCCCCTGGTACATCCATGTGGCCACAGTCATCTTAACCCACTGGTCTGGGGCTTCGGTAGGGGAGCCCTACCTACCAGTGTGTCGTCATCACTTGGTGCACCTGACCAAGCTTCCACGTCTGGCTAGCCCTGTGTACAAGTGTTTGCTGAATACCTCCTTCTGTGACACTTTATGTGTCTATTTGATGGAAGAAACACATACAGCCAAAACCGGTGTTGGGTGGACTGCAACATCACCTTCCTAAGGGAAGAATGCCAAAATTCCTGACTGTTTTTAATTGACTCACAGTCCATCCTCTGGCTATCATTATTTTCCTTTTATATAGAATGCACTCATCCGAGGACCATCAGTAGTCTCACCCAATTACAAACCCAGGCTTAGTTTAGAAATTCAGGATGTTATCACCTCGCCAGATGCAGACAGTCATCACTCCTCCGTGAATGCTTGGGTGCAGCACTTTGGGTAAAATTAATCAAGACAGATCTGGGAACTGAAAAGGAAGTCACGCCCCCCCCCCCAACATACACAATGCAATGGCTTTACATAGACAAAATAAGAACAGTAAATATTCCCTTTTCCAAAGTAATGTTCCCTGCTAGCCTCTCTGGGCTGGTCACTGTTCTCTGAAACAATTTTTTTAGGATCATAAAAGTGGCCAGATTTAGTTCTGTTTCCTGACTGAAGATCTCTAAGCCATTTTTTGAAGCCTTTATTTCATATTGTTTCAAAGTGGGCAAAGCAATATATGCAAGGAATTCTGGGGTCAGATGGCAGATCATTTCCCATCTGACCAGAATCTCTCCTGCCTGAGACCTGAAGTCTCTTCTCAGTTTGCACTCCCTGTCTTTTTTGTTACACTCCTAGTTATCTTTCTAAGATACTATGACTGTCAGTGGGGTTTACACTACACTTAGAAGTCACATCTGTGACTTTTTCTTTTTTAATTTTTGAGACTAGCCTACCTCTACTTCAGGTCACATATCAACCAACTATGGGATAATGTCTTTAAAATTATTATGACATGTTTTGTCTAGCTGAAAGTGTTAAGAACTTGCTTAACTATTTCAGTATTTCTAATATAAAAGTGCTTCAGCTAAACCCTTGATTTTATTTTTGTATTTTTGACTTTCTCTTTTGCCTTCTGGAGTGCTGGGGCTGTGAAACAATTTTATATTTTAACTTCTTGAATTCTATTTGCAAACTGGTTATTTTATTCTTTGGCTCATTTCTCTTTTGAAATATCCACAATGCTACTCAAAGAAACAAATTGGTGCTTTCAAAATCCTTCCAGAAAATCTTCTTAGCTAAATCCCATGTATCCAATAAGTAAATTTTCTATTTCCTAAGTTAGTGAAGGCAGCCTTTCTACCATCTCATCCACAGCCATGTCACAAGGGTTGCTCTTTCTTGTGATATCAGTAACAATTTTCTCTGTTAATTTCGAATAAAGAAGCACACTGCTCTACTATTCTTGACTCACTATCTGGTCTTAAGGTTAATGACATGTGTGTTAGGTTTTTGTTTTTATTTTATTAACTTTTTTTCTGCACACATTTCTGTTTCTGTTGTCAACTGCTATGTGCCAAACTATCCCAAAGTCCAGTGGCTTAAAACAAATCAAAATGAAACCGTGAATTATTGCTCTTGTTTTATTCAGCAGTTTGGGGCTGGTTTAGCTTGTCTTAAGCTTTGCTGGTCTCACCTAGGGTCACCCATATGGCTACAATCACTTGAGTCCTGTCTCTAAAGTGGCTTGACAGTCATGCCTGCAGCCTGCTTAGAAGGTTGAAGTCTATGGATGAATGCTCTCTCCATGCTTTCTTCATTATCCCATAATATGACCCCAGCTTCTATTCCTTGGGAGTCCCAAGTGGGAAGCCCAGTGTTATGGTATATCTGATGTTGCTGCATGGACAGCTTAGAGTCAACACTGGTAGGGAGTTAGCCTTTACGTAGTGGACTCCACCCACATGCACACATGCAAAAACTGGAAACTATTAATCTGTTCAAGTAATAATTTCTTGAACATAGGATAAAATCATTCACTAATGCATAAAGAAAAATTGAATATGGATTTTATGAACCAGACTATCAAAGAGAAGTACACACCTCGTCTCAATAAAAATATTTCCAGTATTCAGAGAAAGGACAAATCATACACTCTGTCAAGTATTTAAACTCAAAATATTTTACTTCTGTTGTAAAAAGAAAAGATGCTCTTCAAATCATATAAAACATTGTAAATCTACCAAAGTACCTAAATAAAATTTACTTCATGCTAACATTACATAGGAACATGTGTTTTTTAAATTTATTTATTTATTATTTAATTATTTATTTTGGGTACCAGGGGTCAAACTCACAACTTTGCACTTACCAGGTAAGCCCTTGCGTCACTGAGCTAATTCCCCAGAACACGTATTTTAGAGTAAATTTTACTGTACAGTAGACAGCATCAGAAATTCTCAAAGACCTTCACACCCTTAATCCCTGGAACATGAAAGTGTGTTTCCTTACACAGCAAAAGGGATTTAGGGTTGTGATGAAGGACATGTACCTTGGGAAGGGAATGCCCTTGAGTTACCACATCCTAATAGGCCTAACCTTATGTAGATGAGTCCGTAAAAACAAGCAGCTTTCCTGGCTATGGTCTGGAAAAGGGATACGATGATGCAGAAAGGATCTAAAAGATGCTGTGTAGCTGTGGCTCCCAAGAGAGAGGCAAGAGGAGGCCACAGCCAAAGGATGTGATGACCTCTACAGGCTGAAAAACACAAAGAAACCATTCTTCCCTAGAATCCCAAGAAAGAACTCAGTACTGACAAAAGTAGATTTCACGTCACTTAAGCCTGTGGTGGTATTCTAAATTTAAGAGAATGAATATGTGCTGTTTAAGCTACTGTGCTGGTGGTTATTGTGTTGACCAGAAGTTTGGAAAATTAATACCAAGCAAAATTACCTTAAAGTATACCCTGTAATACACAATCATGGGTAAGTCATTTGTCTGAATAAGGTAATACACTTTCAGAAATTAAGGAGTATGAATCATTAAATCAAAGGATTAAAAAAAAAATCACCCACTAGAGAGTATACAAATTAATGTGAAACAAATATGCCTAATCTTTAAAGATACCTAATAACCTTAATAAAATAATGGCTTAATAAAAATACTACATGTAGATAAGTCAGCAACTTTGTTTCTTAACAGTGAAATAATAGAAATATTATGAATATGAAAACAAAAGAGACACAGACATTTTATACCAGTATAGACAAAGCAAGAACATAAACAGTATTCAAATATGCAAATGTGAGAAATTTTAAAATCATCATGTTATTCATTTGCACAAAAGAGGCACAAATAAATTTTAAAAAAGACACAATGAAATTAATAGCTGCCTTACTTGCAAATAATATAATGAAAAACACAGAATATACAAATAAATATACTGGCAGATTGGGAAGAACCAGGAAGGAAACTAAGCCCCTGCTAGTGAGTCAGCTGGCAAGCAGGCTAGGAAGGAAAGAACGCTGTCCCACACCTGCCCCCATGAGCAACTGGCTGATTTTGGAGGAACTGTATTGTTTGACTGACTTTGCAGGCCGAAAGCCAGTAGTCTAAGCAACTATTTAGAGGACAACAATATGCAAGATAGAAAAAATTATAGATTTCCTACTGTCTCATCACTGTTTCAATTCATTTCATTGTTCTGTTTTATTCCCTTTAAAAGTAAATAAAAAAACAAAAATACTAAGGAATGGTGATGACAAAAGTTCAAAATATATGAAATTTATGTAATGAGAATTTAAAATATACATTGTCACACTAAATTGAATATACATTGCCACATTAACAAAATGAGATATATTCATAGTAGAGAGTTTAAATACTTTAATTATGCAATTCCCTATTTTCTAATTTAATATATGTTGGTTATAAATATATGACATAAAATTATATAATGACATAAAATTTTACAAAACAAACTATTGCTTGAATACTTGGAAGACCTCATTTGTAAGTTTTGGGAACTAATATTTTATTTTTTTTAGAAGGTAATCTTCAACAATGTATTTTTTTTTACTTATAAAAATTTAAACATATATGGTAACTATTGTTGATTTTGTAGTGCTGTGAAGTCCTGTATCACTTACTCTGGTTTGTTCTGATTGGTTTTATTTTCTTTGGTTTTATCCTCTTTAAAAGAGAAAAAAAAGAAAAAAATTAAATTTATAATAAATCTTTTAAAATTCACAAAATATTTTTTAGGTATGCCCAATTTTATAAAACAAATATTAAGTGACCTAAAAAGACAGATAGTTACCAATACATTTCTAGTAGTGGTCTTCAGTATCCCTTCTCAAAAATAAATAAGTCAACCAGACAAAACATCAAGAAGATAACTAAAGATTTAAACTATAATATAGATCGAATGGATTTAACAGACATATGCAGAGTGTTCCAACAACAACAGAAGGCATAGTCTTTTCAGCAACCTATAGACCTTCTCCAAAATAAACTGTATTTTAAACCATAAAGCAAATCTCCATAAATATATACCAATTGAAATAAGCTCATGAATCCTATCAGATCAAAATGGAATGAAACTAAAAGTCAACAGAAAAAGAAGCCACATAAATTACATGAACACATGGATAATACACTCTTGATCAATGTGTCATAAAATTGGGGAGCATTTAAAACTTCCTACATTCACAGGATAATAGAAGCATGACATGTCAGAACCTGTGAGACACAATAAAAGCAATTCTAAAAGGGGAAATATATAGCTATGAAGGCTTGTATTGGGCAAAAAAAAAAAAAAAAAAAAGCAATCCCAAATAACCTAATGATGTGTCTCAAAGTTCCTGAGAAACAAGAAGAGACCAAACCTCAAACCAGAAAAAAGAAAAATATAGTAAAGGTCAGTGTGGAAATTAATGATACTGAAATGTAAAAAAATACAAAGCTGGTTCTTTGAAAACATAAACAAGAATAATAAAACCTTAGCTAAACCTACCAAAAGAAACAGAAGGTTCATATTAACAATTTTTTTAAAAAGTCAAACTATTCCACTGAAATCCACAGAATTATTAAAAGTATCTTGAAAAACAACATATCAAAAATTGAAGAATGTAGAAGAAATTAATGAGTTCCTAAACAACTATGGTCTACCAAAACTGAATCGAGAAGGTATAAAAACTTAGATCAAAAACAAGCAATAAGATTGATACAATAATAAAAATTCTATCAGCTAAGGTAAATCAATGGCATGAGGAATTTCTGCTGAACATTTTCAGACCTTTAGAGAACTGACACCAATTCTCTTCAAACTTTTCTGTGTAACAGGAAGAGTAGCAACGCTTCCAGATTCATTCCATAAAGGCAGAATTACTATGATACCGAAATGAGATAAAGACCACACCAAAGAAGAAAACTACAGGCCAATATCCTGATGAACACAGAAGTAAAACTCCTTAACAATATCCTTGCAAAGAAAGCTCAACAACACATTAAAAAGATAATTCAGCACAACCACGTTGGTGTTTCCCTGGGGATACAAGGACGGTTTAATATGCATAAAGTAACAAATGTAATACACCACATAAATAGACCATGGATAAAAAATCAGATAGTCATCCCGGTACATGCAGAAATGTCTTTGACAAAATGCAACATCACTTCACAATAAAATGCTGATGAAAGAAATTTACCTTAAAATGATAAAAGCCATGTAGGACAAACCCACAGGCAAAATCACACTGAATTAAGATGTATTATGTACTTGTACCAAATTCTTACAATGAATGCAATCATTACGTATTGAAAACATGCATAAAAAAATTTAAAACAGAAAAAATCCTAAAATTCCTAAGGTATTCTACAATTCCTTAGTATTACAAGCAATGTGGTACTGGCACAAAAACAGACCCGTGGACCAATGAAAGAGAATAGAAGACAAAAAAATAAACAGATGTACCTACAGCCATCTAAATTTAGACAAAGAGACAAAAACATATGCTGAAGAGAGCCTCTTTAGCAAATGGTGCTGGGAAAAACTGACTACCCAGCTTCATTTTAAAATCATGCTTGATGTCTATTCATTTCTGTGCTCAAAATTATCATTTTTATCTCATTCGAATCTTTATTTGTGTCTATTTTTAAATTGGAGTACTGTTGAATTATCCCACTTAATTTTGCAATGTTTCCAAATAAATACAGTAAGTTACCCCCCCCAGCATTGTCAGCTGTGCTACTAATTTTGTCGCAGTGTTTATCATTTATAATTGCTTATAATTTTCATTATGATTTCATTTTAAACATGTTTCATTTAATTTGTGTTTTATTTCTAAATGTATCTCATTAACTGTACTTTGAAGCATGTTCTGAATATATTTATTATAAATTATTAGGCCCTCTTCAAGTTCTGAGATGTGTTAAAGTTTTTAGATACAATTGTTAGTGTCCATGTCTGCAGTTTAGCTGATGAGAATTCACATATTTTAGATTTTGTTAACATATGTTCTATTTTTTCTTTTGCTAACCAAGTTTTATATGGTTTAGATCTATCAATTTATTCTCTGGAATAAAAACGCACAACATTTACCTAAGTACATTAAGAGGTGATTGAAATTGTCACTCAAATACCTGTAAAGGTGGAAAGAACCCCGCTCAAGCACTCCTTTCTTTCTCCCTTTCTTAAATCTCTCAAGGATAAATGGATGCCAAGAAGTCTTACTATTATCTCTCCTCTTAGAAACAAAATCCTAAATAAATATTACCTAATATTACCTACTTGAATCTAGCAAGTAAAGATAACTGTACACATCATGATATATTAAAGGTTCTTTCCCTGAGGTCTTTGTCTGGCTAGAACAAAATATCTCAGACTGCAATTTCTAACCACAAGAAATCTATTGCTCACTGTTATGGGCGCCCAGAGTGGCAGGATCTGACACTGCCTCGCTGTGCTTCCCCAAGGACCGTTCGGCACAGCTGGTGCTTACAAGTTGCGAACTCATTAACAGAAGGGGTCAGCTAGCTCCCCAGGGTTTCTTTCATAAGGGTGCTAATCCCATTCAGAAGGGTGAAGCCCTCACGGTTTAATTGCCTTCCCAAAGCTCCAGCTTCTGATACCAACACACCGGAGATTAAGTTTCAAGCATGAGTTTTGGGGGGACACAGGCAAACCATAATATCCAGTAAACACACATTTATCAAACAAAGATTAAGTAACTCTCTCAAATATTGCAAATAATATTACCTATGTTGGAATTCAAAACCTATCTGTGAATAGTAATGATTTGGAAGTAAACTCCTATCAAAAAGAAACTAAAGTATAAGATTAGATACCAAAAACTCTCCAAGAGCATCACACATAATGAAGACACTTTATGCACCTTAGTCTTATCATTGCTATGTCACACCAGGTCTCACGGGCCAACCCTCTACCTCAATAAAGAAAAAGAAATGAAAATTACAAGGCTCCCCAAAAAAGAGAAGATAAAAAACCTTTACTTCAACATCATATGATCATCCAACTAGGCAAATGAGGTGTATTCGTGTGTGTGTGCATGTAATGAAAGATCACACGAAAAATGTTATTAGATACAATACATAATGACAGAGCATAAGTGTAATACCACAATAATTAATCAAGAGGCTGTATGTAATATATGCCAGAAATCTCTTCACGTCAAGAAAATACCATGCAGTAGCTTCAGTAGATTATTGGTAAAGGAAACTAAAGGTAATGTACAATGAACCTGAAAACTTCTGAAATAAAAGCTGCTCGAAAATCTCCATAGTTGTTTTACAAATTCAAGTCAAAGAAACGATGAGGTTGTGCTTTATTACAGTTAGTGTGGAAAACATAAGCTAGATAATACAGAGAGTAAATATGTGAAAATCTGGAAAATGCCGTGCTGTGATGTAACAGGACGGTACAGCACCTTCTGGATGAAACCAAAGGGACTGAAGCTAGGTTCTCTCTCCGTGACCTCGATTCTAGTATAAATCCCTGAAGACTTTGTACACAGAACCATTCAGGACACGTACGAGACCATCGACTGCAGTATTATTTGTGCTAGTGAGAAACTGGTCCTCAGCAAGGGTGTCTGTCTCACACAGCAGGTGGGGAAGATGTGCTAAATTCAAGACAGGGAACGTGAGATAGTTACAAAAACCAACGAATTTGATGCATACACCTAAACAAAAGATGATCTCAGGATCATAGCACTTAATATAAAATAGTATAGGTAAAATATTTGACATTATGGAAGGATAAACATTTGATGTAAAATCCTTTGTACAGGAATTTAAAATAGAACGTTGACCCTTGGTGACCCATCAGAAAAGAGATGAAAGAGAAATAAGAATAAACTGAAATTAATAACTTACCTAAGCAAAATGCAATTCTTTACAAATCAGTACTAATAAACAAAAATGAGAATTATAATTAATTAAACCATCAACACTTAAAAGGAGGTTGAGGCAGGAAGATCACAAGTTCAAGCTTCATCTGGGTAAATTAGAACATTAGTGAAACTGTCTCAGAATAAAAAGTGAAAAGGGGCTGGGCACAGAGCCTATTGCAAAGGTCCACCTAAACCTTTGTAATTTTTTAAAATTTTAAGCAAAAAGTTTTAAATAAAAATGCAAAGAATTTTTAAATCTCTAATCTCTCCATCTGGAAAGACTATTACATTAAAAACATCATATTAAAAACTTTTCATATTAAAACATCACATTTTAAAACATGGAGATAAAAGTACAGTAATGGCTATCATTAATGAAGTGAATTGATAATGGATACCATTATTAAAGTCAACATTAAGAATTTGTCTTAACATTAAGAATTTGTTTTTCCAAAATATTAATAAAAGTATGATGCACAGATTTGAAGCTATTTTGATACAAATATCCAACATCTGGAGAAGAATGGAAAATAAATTGTAGTACATTCATAATACTGAATGCTAAACAACAGAGAACTTACTAGTATGTGAACCAATATGAAAAATTTGGGCAGACAAAGTTCTGAGCTAAGGAATTCATACAGAAACTAGCATATACTATGTATTTCTAGTTAAACAAACTTGAATGTAGAAAAATAAATCTATGCAAATATTCTTATCTTTGTGCTTTATTCACATTGAAGGAACATTCATTAGCAAATATGCTTGTACTTGCATGGATTTATTTTTTGGTGAGATAATAAATCAACATTTATAACTACTTTTTACAGTTCAGGTAACATTCTTTACTTGGGCTGTAGTTGTATTCAGGTGGTGAAAATCCATCAAACGATGTATTTATTATTTGTCTGCTTTTTGTATGCATGTTATACCTGAATTTAAAAGTTTATAAAGTTTACTATGTATGTCTGCTACACAGTATGTGTGTTTATGTGTGTGTGTGGTAAACCTTTTTAATCCAGTTAAATGAGTTCAGGGTTAACTCAGGGATTTAAAAGGATCCCCAATAATAATTTTAGTTTTCTTCCTGTCTCTTTTTATTCAAGTCCATTTGTGCTTCATTCACATTGAAGCAACATTCATTAGCATCATAACTTTCTTTTTCAATATTTACTGGATTTAAAACCTAGGGCCTTCATACTAAACTACATCCCCAGTCTTTATTAACTTTTTATTTGAAGACAAGGTTCACACTAAGTTGCCCAGACTGGACTCAACATTGGGATCCTCCTGCCTCAGCCTTCCAGAGTGTGAGGATTACAGATGTGTTCCATCATGCCAGGCTAGGATCACGCCATTTAAACTTTTTAGTTCTATCCAAAGAAATGAGGGTTTTTTTTAATCATTTATTATTATCTCCAATAGTAATTTGTATGAACTTCTGTATGACTATGTCCAAACTACATCTCATTAGTTTTTAGATATGATCTCTTCTTTTTCATGCTTTTACTTTACACCCATATGTGCCTTTCTAAAGTATGACGACCCTCCAACCTTGTAGAAGGCAGTGATGTAATGAAGATTTACAAACAGTATTTGAAATAAAAAAAAAATACTGTGACTATCCCTACAGTTTAGAGTTGGCCCTTTCCCGTTTCGTGTACTGTATTCTAAATAACTTCTCTCTTTTTCTTTAAACAGAACAGTCTGCGATTACTGCAACGGTCGGGCTGACTGGCTGACATTCATTCTATTTCACGGGATTTCTCCTTAATGGTGTGCTGCTATTTTGCATCTGCTTTCTGTCCCCGCCCTTTCTAGCACCGGGACCTGGAGGCTACAGGGGCGACGCCCAGGCCTTGCTCCCCTAGAGAAGCTTAGACAGGAGGCGCATGGAGTAAGCCAGCCTGCGGGGACCCGAGCTCCTCCTTTCTCCGGGCCTGGGGAGCAGGAGGAAGGGGCAGCGACGAGAAGTGCAGCAGGACCCAGGCCCATCCAAGGGTGCATCCGCGCCTGCCTGAGGCCTCCAGACTCCCTGTAAAAGGTGGATGTACGATTTAGTAGCCCGAAGATCCATCCAGCTGCTATTGCACGGTAGGGCGACTACAGCGGACTTAAGGTACTCTGTACAGGGAAAGAATAGAAGCAGAAATTTTGAGTATGTTCATCATAGAAAAATGATGAACACTCAAGGACACAGGTAGTTTTGGGCTGATTCAGACATCTCACATAATACATGGGTCTAAACATCACATGGTATTAACACGTATAATTTTTGTAGATTCATGTGCATTAGTTTATAATTTAAATTTTCTAAAAAAACAAAAATAATTTTCAAAACAAAGGGAACTGAAGCCAATAATATTTCAGTATCTTCTTCACTGTTTGGATTTAGTTTTGCTGAGGGTGAGAAATCCAGTTTTGGTAGTGGAGTAGCTAAGATACAAATCATAAAGTCTGCAAAAGGAAAATATCTAATTATAATTGGGAAGAAAAACTACTGTTTTTTTATACATGGTTGTGTAGTATACTTTTTTCTTGTCGCTTTTATTCTATTGTAATGATCCAGGTTTTTACTGAAATCTTATTAGTTCATTTTTAAAAACTTTATAATGTGAATCTCTTTGTGAAGAATTTCGCCAGCTTTTCATTTGTAGAAACTTTAAAAAGATTTCCTTTATGTATTTTTGTTTGTTTGTTGTTTGTTTGTTTGTTTGTTTTGAGCTCTAGTTTGTTTCTTTGTTTTGAGACAGGGTCTCTCTATGTAGTTCAGGCTGGCCTCAAACTCCCAGTGATCCTCCTGCCTCAGCCTCCTTCTGAGTGCTGGGATTACAGGTATGTGCCACCATACCTGGCCAAAAATATTTCCTTTACTTTTGAAAATTTTTTGATTATGTATAAAATTCTAGGTAAGCTTTTTTTGTTCTAATTTTAGAGGACTCTATATTTTCTGCCAACTTGCATTTCTGACATTCATCTGTGTTATTTTTGTTCTTTTGAATACAATGTTGTCTCTCTGCTTTACATATTTTCTCTGCTCTCTAATTTCCATCATGTTCATAATGTACTAGGAGGATTTTTAATATTTATTTTCTTTTAAATTTTCTGAATATTTTTGAATTATTAGAAATTATCTAACTTTGTTTAGTTTTTTTATGTAGCATTGTTTCTCAACGTTTACAGCTCCACATTAAACTTTATGAGAAGGCTTGATGTTATCCTCAGCTCAACAGCTAGCCTAGTCACTATGACATTTTGCTCATATTTCACTTCAGTAATTTCTATGATCTCTGTATTGTGTGATTATTTTTTTCTATGCTGTCTGGTATGTTAAACTTTAACTCTCTATTTCTTGCACTACATTTTCTCTTTGAGTCTTTAGTAGAAATGTTATTTACTTGTTGAAATCCTTGAATTTGTCAACATTTTGTCCATTTTTTAATAATTTTTGAGCCAGGCATGATGGCACACACCTGTAATCCCAGCACTCAGGAGGCTGAGGCAGGAGGACCATTTCAAGTTTGAGACCAGCCTGGGCTACAAAGTGAGTTTAAAACCAGCTGAACTGCAAAATGAGACCCTGTCTCAAAAATATAAATAATAATAATAATTTTTAAATATACTTGCAATAGTTACTTGCATGTCTAATTGCTAAGTCTAACATCTGAATTGTTTAGAAATCTATTTCTATGGATCATTTATTCTCTTGACTGTGAGTCAAATTTTAATTATTTATCACAAATCTGATTTTGAAAAATTGTGTTGAATATTTTCATGTGAAACAACCAAAGAAATTCAAATATTATTTTTCTAGAGGCCAAAACTCCCCTTCTTTGTTCATCAGATAGTAAGAGATATTGATCATTTTCATTTACATCAAAATTCTTCTATATTAGAACTGAACTGCCATTGAGTTAGTTTAACTCTACTGTAAAATTCTTTGAGGCCAAGTTCTGAGTTTTGTGTATCACAGTCTTCTCACTCTAGTAGAATTTTTGTGTCCTATATTGTAATATCATAAAGACGTCTCATCCCTCACTTGAGTTTTGGTAAAAGAGATCTCAGTTTCCCATACTACTACTGCTACATTCAATGACCATCAGTAAGAAGGTTGGGCAGGTTCGTGAAAGGGGTCCCTGTAGGCCATACAAAGTCCACACTGCAGCTCCCTGGGGTACACCTCTGAAGATTTCTCTTAATTCCAGCAGTCGTCTTTTTGAAGTCCTATCTGTCCCTCTAGTCACCACATAATAAATATTTCCAGGCATTATTAATGAGTACTCAGCTACAAAGAGCCCATTACTAACTGAAATTTATTCCCTTCAAATTTAGATTTATAGAGAGATATTGTGTTGAAAATACATGCGGTTTTTAAAAATTTATGTTATTTTCCAGTTATTACCAAAGGAACTTGGTCTACTATTAGTTTCTATGACCTAACAAAAAGTGAAATTTCACATTATGAAGTTCTAAACAAGAATGTAGTTTATTTTATTTCTTGCTTGAATGGATCAACTTAGTATTGTTTCTTGTTGGGCTACAATTTTAAGATATTTTTTAAATACATGATTTCAAAATAGAAGTGTTCTGCTATTTCATTTTTATTTCATTAGTTTAAGTGAATTTTGAGGAAAAATTGCTTATATTCTAACAGTCTTTTTTCTGGAAATACAAGCAAAAATATTTGTAGTTATTCATTATTTTGTTTAATTGTTTCATCTATATTTGCTATTAGGCTTTGGTTAAAATCTATATTAGTCTGAGTTACTTTTTTACTCTTGAAAATTATACCTGATATTCCCAGACTATCCAAAATTGAGTCACTAATGGACTGTAAGTAAACCAGAATAAGTTGAATTTTCTTCAGTGATAAAAAAGAATTTATCCACAATAATATGGTAGCCAAAAACCATAAGAGACTGCTGAAAACTTAAGTGTCTAACGTATATTTGCAAAGCATTTAAATTTTAATGTAAATTTAATGTTACCAACTTCATGTGACTAGGAGCTATCTTATTGGATAGCACAGATCTAACACTCCTGCATAAATATGTAGTAGGATGTAGAATTTGTCTGTGTACTGATTTGCATATCACTTCAATTGTTTGCCAAAGGCAAGTACTGGCCACCTGTGTTCTAACTCAGGCTACCCAAATTTCCATTTTGAGTTTGTCCATTCTAATGACAGTTGGCTTAATTTCCCCATTTTTAGCATGCGAGTTACTCTGGAGCTCAAATACTACATTGACCACTGATTCAGTAAGCTGGAACTTTTCCACTCTCATTCGTTCTGTTAGATCACGTCACTGGGACTTGTACCAATCTGTAAAGACCCTTAGCCTTTTACTGACACATTCTGGTCTTCCTGAAGAATTTCCTCATGCACTGATTTTAATTAATGTAAATTTAATATAACTACCAACCTGTCATACTCTTTAGATAGAATATATGTGTTATAAATCAACCCTTTTATCAATCACTTATTATTTCTATGCAATTTAATTTTTTTTTCTAGTGCTAGCTACTTCCATCAAATTTAAGACTCATCGTAATTCACTATGATTCATATTAGGTGATGATACTGGGCAAACTTGGCTAGAATTCATTGCAGCAGTCTGTTGGATAGAAGCAAAAACAGAACAAAGGATAATGTAAGCTATCAAGCAGTGAAGAGTTTTAATGCATGAAGTAGTTAGCTCTAATCGGAAGTGGAAAAATGACTGAGGTGTCAATACTGAACTAGGGTGAGATGTTATGGCACTTGTAAAATTGCTTCAATTTTCTCATTTTAAGTTTGACTATTTTACATCTTTTATTTGTGTTTTATGGAAAAAAATGTTTTTTTAAAGTTTGATAGTAGCTGTCTCTGTTACTCGCTACCTTGGATACATAATTGTACCTTTTCAATAGTACAGTCTCACTGCTGAAATAGCACATGATATCTAAAGTATGTATTCAGTTAATATTAATTATGCATACCTTTATATTTCACTAGGAAAAGATTGTTTTAAAGACATTCTGGACACAGTTCATTAAGAAAAGTAATTACTCTATTAATACTTTGAGGTTATTCTCTTTTGTAAGTGAATAAAATCAGAATTAAATTATTTATTTAAAAGCAATGATCTATAGATCTTTAAAGACATATAATTTTAAGGGATTTCATTTTTCAGCCTTTGAAAGACATGCCATTTTGGCTCAATATTTAAGATCTGCAATTTTGACACTAAAAGCAAGAACTTTATTAATCTGAACATTGGACATCAGTTCCAAAAGAATATTCTATCAACCCCAAGTAATTGATATACTATAAAAATATTTGGAATTTATGCATGAAATTTTAAAAAAGACTATTTATAAATGCCTCACCAAAGATTCAGGGAGTTTGTGAACCTAATTTTAGTCACATACTCACAGCCACTTCAAATGCATGATTTTCTAATGCCACTAAGCTGAAACAGCATATGGATTATATTTTTAGGCAACTTAAAAAGTTAGAGAAAAAAAACTGCAAATGTGAGTGGAAAGTATAAATAACATATTTCTATCACTGTAGAAAGTGTTACTCTGTTAATAATCATAGTAAAGAATCATAAGAGTAAACGCGTTCAGAGAAAAAAGAGAAAAAAGATTACACGTGAGGTGTAAACTTGGAGAAATAATTCTCGTTCACTTACATGATATCAACTTTCATACTTAGAGATTTTCCTTTACATATGAAAATAGAGTAAATCCTCTAGAGTAGCCCATATAATTTTTAACCCTCATTACTTCAATTTTTGCATGTATTCTTATTTAAGAGTTCAGATATCCAATTTAAATCTTCACTTCATTGACACATACAAACAAAGAAAAGAAAAAAAAATAAGTTACCCGGTGTTGGTGATTTTAGAATCATCCTCATTAGTAACCACCATTTAGTAGTGAAAAATCAATGTTTGTATCTGTTATGGGTTGTGTCTGGGTGTTCCCCCAAAGCTTCATGCAGTCATAAAGTTTTTTCATAGGCAGTTGAATCTAGAGTGTGATTGATTCCTAGTGCAATGCTGGGGTTAAGAGTGCTCAGATTAAAAGTGAGTGATTGCAGGATCTGTCCACTGAGTGGATTGGCACCGTCATTATTCCAGTAGACTGAATACAATATAAGGGAGAGAAAGAGGCTTGTTTTTGTCTCTCTTGTTGCTTTTGCTGTTTTCTACTGCCATGCTACCCTGCCTTGGAGACAACTGTTTATTGACTGAAATCTCCACAAACTGTAAGCTAAACAAACATTTCCCCTTTTAACTTTGGGCATCTGGTATTTTGTCTTAACAACAAGAGAAAAGTAACTAAGACAGTATCTCAAAAACCCACCTAAGAAAGAACCTGCTCTCATACCATAGCCTCAAAATAATAAAATCCAATAGGTAGGGTATGAATCCAGTCTTTAACACTCATTTGTGTGTGTGTGTATGTGTGTGTGTGTGTGTGTGTGCATGAGGAAAACAGACAATCTTTAAAAGGGAAATACATTTTGAGAAATGTAGCTTTTACATGTAAAAATAGTTAATTTAAAATATTAGGTATATTAAATGAAGATTTAAAAAAATCCATACCCTTTTTCAATTTAAAAAAAATCTTTAGTAGTATCTTATTTTATAAACTATATTACAGAAGAAATATTTCATATAAAATGTTATTACAGTAAATATTATTTTGGCAAAATCCAAATGTTGCCAAAAACTTGTGAAATACTGAGCAAATGCTCAAGTTATTTTAACATAAATGCTCAAGTTATTTAAGCATCAGGATTCATTATTGGCTAGAGTATAGGCAAACTATGTAAGCTCTTTCAAGTAAACAGAATATGATTCTCCCTTTTAGTTTGCAATGGAGAAATCTTTCTTTCAGACAATAATGACCAGGTCTAAAACTGGCTTGTGTAAAGAAACTAGGAAAAGGGTTGTGACACTCTTATAGCCACTGTCATATCATTTTCTCTGTCAGATGGACAATCCAGCTCCTCTGATCAGAGGACAGATTGGTGAATTAATGGGCATAGTCTCTGAGAACAGCCCTTGAGTATAATAGCCCTTAGAGTTAACAATATGTACTTCCTGGGTTTCCTCTACAGTTTTCTCTGTTGTGAAAACTCTTACCATGACTTGTTGAGGTCAAGAAACCAAAATAAAGATGCTTCTCACTGATCCACATATCCACCTCAATTACACACTCAGAGAGAGGGAGAAATGAAGACTGTGTAGGTCTGCGTCCTCCCACCAGAACAAGGATTCCATGACATCATTGAAGGCGGCCTCGTACCAACATTTGTTCAGACATTACAGCCCGTATCTCTTCAAATACTGGGCCTCCATCTTGCTTCAGCATATAGTTACTCATGCGAATGACCTTTGTGAAAGGATTAGAGGAATCATCTCTGCATAAACTTTCTGTGGTATTGCAAGGTCTCCATCCCTGCTAGGAAATATTTCTGAATCAGAGAATAGAATCCTTCTAGAAACTAGCGCAGGAGTGGCCTTTGGGTTGGGTGACATAAGCCCTCAGCACAAGCATTATTGATCAGTTTCTGTGTGTGTGTATGTGTATGTGTGTGTATCACAATCTATGGAGATACTATACACATATGTGCACATAGATTATTATTTATAAAGCAATAAACTTGCTGGTCATCCTTAGAAGCCATAGTAGAAGAACCATCATCATCTCCCCCTGCAGGTCAGTTACTCCATCCTTGCTATCCATTATCACATCTCTTCCACCTTTCTTCTATTGAATACTGCACCTCTTCTGCATCCTTCCAGTCTCACTGAGATTAAAGAGGCAAATTCTGTACGGTCTCTGACCCTCCTACTCATGGCCTGGAAGGAGCACAACTTCTAGGATCCTTAGAATGAAAGCACAACAGGTACAGACACATCCCTTATCCCTTTCATCCAAAGGAATGTCTTCTGGGTCAATTTCTATTGTTTGCTCATTTGTCTAACTGGGGAAATCTATTGAATCCGCAGAAGTAAAAAGTATGCTATGGAAGTTTGGAGAACAGAACCGGGTGGAGTCTGTGGCCACCAGGTACCAGGGCTGACAGGGATTGTGGGAGTACATGGGCACCATCAGGCCATCCAGACGTGGAGCTGGCTGATCGACAAGAGCTTCATAGCTTGTGAGCCTTTCCTCACATGTCCCTTTTTGTTAATCTTTTTATCCTTTCAGGACAATTCTGACACAGGCACATCATTAAATACTGGGCTTCTTTTTCTTTCAGGACTCCCCACGACAACTTAGCAGCATACTAGAACTCAATATGATTCCACATAAAATCCTTTCAAGGACAGACAACTTTAGCCCAGCCTTGCATGACAATTTAAAGCACAGTGTAGCCACAGTGGAAGAGACAAGGGAGTGTGAGCCAGTCCTGCACCACACAGGCATTAGCTGATAGCACCGTGGAGACTGTACATTCCAAGAGTCTTCCAGGGTCCGTGAGCAGCTCTGTGTACATGTAGGCAAAACAGAGTTGGGCACCTGTGATAAAGAGATACAGATGCTGGCTTCAGGGTAGCAAACATCACAACAATGAAAATGCTAGATGGATTGGGCAGGATATGAGTGGGGTTGCAGTAATAATCTATCCTGCCCTCTGCACCATGACCATGATTTCTGTCTCTGTCTCTGTCTCTCTCTCTGTCTCTCTCTCTGATCTGTCTGTCTATTTACATACTGTATTTTCAATAAATGCATAGCCATGTACATGTTACAATTATTCCTTTAAAAAGTTCCATTTAAACAAATTGTCTGTAATGTCATGTCATTTTCAATAACCTCAACTTTCAAATAAATCCATCTCTAAAAGAGAGGAATCATTGCAATTTTTTTCTTTTGGTAGTAAGCAACATGCGAACAACACGGTCTTTATAACTGTATCTGACAAACAATGGCGTAAACAATGATCCATCTTTGTCAAAGCTCATGAAGTCCATGGCACAACTGACTCAGATTTTGGCTAAATGATTTTGAGGAGTTCGTACTCATATGTACAACAAAGCAATTATCAGAGAAAACAAGTATTTTTCTACAAAGTACTATTCCATGAGTTGGAAACACCTCATTAATTTATATTACTTTGAAAGCTTTGAATCATGTGGAGTTTTGTTTCAAATATGGATTGTTCTGTACAATTATGGGTACCCAATCATGGGTAGTTTTATGTATAAGAACATCTGTAATTATAAATGTTAAAAGATGCATTTAGGATGAACAAAATTGACAAGAAAAAAAATATTTCATTATTATAAATCAAATTAATATAAGTCTATTTAAGAATACCTTGCAGTACCACACATCAATAGGTGATATAAATGGAAAAACTATTACACAAAGAATATGAGAAAATGCATATTCATTTTACAAATGTCATTCAACAAGTAAATCAATGTTAATGCTTTATATTGTCATATGATGCTTATAATTCATAAATAATAAACTAAAATAAAATTCAGCAAATGTTTTAAAAATTGAATTTAATATGTAGAGTTCTTCCCAGATCAATTATCATTAGCAATATATGGCTGGCTAGGAATTATTCTGTAGACTCCTAACTTAATATAAATTGGTCCAAATAAATAATGTAATCACATTCTACACAAGGAACACTTAAGCAAGCACATAGAACTAGCACAAATTATTTCTAGGGGATTCAAATATCAGAGCTTAGTATTTTTATATAAACTTAAAGAAACACAAATTTAAACAAAAATGACTGATAAGACAACATTTCATGAATAATGAAAACAAGAAATTCTGTTTTAATTTAAAAATAATAGATCTTCATGTCTCTGGAAGATATTTGCAAATCCCTCACAAAGTTCAGGTTTTGAATTGCCTGCCTATCACAAAAGATAAGCAACTGTGGGTGAATGACTTTCAAGTTGTCTAGAATATACTTTCTGAGCTGACCTATAATCAGCAGTTGGGCTGTGGCAGCAAAGAGAGGAGTGCTACAGTGTTATGTGACATCTGGAGGAACAATGTTGTCCTTGCTGCCCCAGTGCAGTACTTTTGCCCCAGCATAATACCATGGTGACCCAGCTCTTAGGCAATTATTATCATTTTCTCACAATTATGAGGGAAACACCCAGTCACAATGAAAACAATTACTAATAATAGCTAGAAACATAGATTGAGAGACAGCATAGCCAAGAAATGTAGGCAACGGCTATCAGATGGGTGATCAATGGAGAACTAATTCTGAGAAATAATTACTCTATTTCTACTTAAAGCTGCTTTGTGACATTTAGAGTAATGATTCTTTTCTTCTAAAGTATATTCTTATTTTCTTTTAGGGTAAAAAAAGAGCTTATTAAACTGCATAACCATTTGGAGTGCTGAACATTATTTCGAATATATCAACAATAGTCTCTAAATAAAAACAATCACCAAAGTATCATAATAAGGACATTGAATTATTTGTGTTATTTGACTTCAGATAAAATTTTGAATGCCTCATTTGAATATAGTTATTGATTAAAAATAAAACAATATTAAATTTCTAGGAAATTAATTCATATAAACATTTAGGCATTATGTACTTGTGTGAATGTCGTAGTGCAATCACAAAAGCAAAATGATAAACTTCTTAAATATGAAAAATTTTATTTCCATTGTACAATAAGTGAAATTTCAGGCTCGAGAATCCAGTTGTTTCTATCAGGTTGTACAAAGCCTCAAAGTGACAAGGAGTTTAAAAATCCTATTAGTTATTGAATAACGTCACAAAGTGGAAACTACTGGAAGTTTCCACGACGAGACTTTCCTTCTCCATTCAGTTTTACATGCTGAGAGATTCTGCAACCACTTACAGAGTACTCATTATAAATACAGAATTCTGGCCACATTAAGCAATTGCTTAATTGGAATTTCTAGGAAATACAACCACATAATTTTATGCTATGTCCAAGTGGAAATCATTTTTAACAATTTTATGTCTTTAATTCCCACCTATATTCATTTTTTCACACTCATTCATATAATGTCTAATTGTCAGGCTTATCACCAGGTTCTAAGGCAGTGAACACAAAGTTTCTTCCCTCCTGGAATTAATATTCAAATTTGGAGATTGGTAAAAACTCAAAAATAAAATGATATTAAAGATAATATGAAGGAGAAGAATACTAAGTATACTAAGAATACTAAGTATATTGAGGAGAAAACAGTATTCTGTGTTGGAGATGAGTGGGATTGGTCATTTTACAGAAGGCAATCAAGGAAGATTTTCTCAGAAGGCAGGAAGTGATCTGTAAAAATTTAGAGGAGAAACCAGAAGCATTGAGTGACAAGAGTTTGCTTCTCCTGACCAAGAAACCAATAAGAGGTCCAGTAGCTGATGCAGTGTGAGCAAAAGATGTTGTAAATGCACAAATACCAGAGAAGGAGCAGAAAGATCCTAGATAGGACTTTAGTTTTACAGTAGGGTGATGTGAAAAGACGTGACACGAGCTAAGTTTTAACAGAGGTGAGCATCAACTACTTTAAAAATAGTGGGAGGGTGGTGGTGGAAATCAAGAAGACTGTTTAGAATGAAAAATATTATAGGCAAGAAAGTTGTAATAGAAAAAAAGTTGTAATGGTTCTCACAACAGTGACAAGCAAATGAAAATTGGTAAGATTCCTGGCATAATATGGAGAGAAGAATCACAGGTGTTCTGGATTTAGAATGTGAAGTAAAAATGGTAGCTAAAGTAACTACAAAGTCTTTCACCAGAGGCACTGAAGGAAAGGTGCCCTCATTTTCTAAGATGGAGAACACAGGGGTGGAGCAAATGTGCAGTAAAATCAGGGTATGATTTTCAAATTATGTTTAATAATTTGTTTTTATCTATGCAAACAAAATTTAGAGTGTGTGGTTGTATTTATACATGTACAGCTCTGGAAAAAAAATCCAGTGTTGACATGTGAGTTTATACTCTGCAGTGTACTGAAGGTACACTGACAGATCAGAGTGGATAAGCAACAGAACCCATCAGCATCACAGAGGAAAAACAGTCCATGGTAGGGCAGAAAAGAGGTGTCAAAGTAGCAAGCAGCAGCAGCAATGAGCCTGCCTTTGCCTTTTATCACATCCAGGCTATCAGTCTTTTGGGTGGTGCCATCCATACCCAAGATAGAGGCTCTGTTTTCAGTAAATCCATTCAGCAACACCCAGAATTATGGTAATTCCAATCAGTGGCCTAATTTACCATATATCCTTAATCCTAGTATTGCACACTTTAGATACAGTGAACTCTGAAAAACCCCACCTATAAGCTTATGAGGCTTTGGTGGGGGGACAGCTAGATAACACAAGAAGACCAAACAGCTAAAATGTACTCTGAAAAAGAGACAACTGTGTCTCATTAGAGGGTCGTGCTAGTGAAAATAGAGAGTAGTGGGTAGACTCAAGATATATTCTGAAGGCGTCCACAAAGAATGTGGACGATGAGTAAATGGAAGGAGTAAAGCAGAGAGCTGGTACAAGCAATTTTGCTGACTATGTCACCAGAAATACACAGGAATGCCTGGAGGAAGATGCAGACTCAAAGAGGAGAGTTTCATTAAGACATTCCATATACATGCTGGCTAACATGCTAATGAGGATTACCTAGTATGAAGGAAAGTAATGATGCAGAAAAGTGAAGGGATGATTGCTTGGGGTGATGTCTTTGAATAGACTGAGAGATAGGATTTAGTGCAGAAAGTAGTGAGTTTTTTCCATTCTTTCTTATGAGCACAAAGAATTTTTCATAGCAGGTGAGATTGTAGAGTACATAGATGTGAGATTCTAGATGTTGACATATTTGGTGGCAAAGAGTTTCAAATTTTTTTCATCTAGCTTTTTTTCCTTTCAGTAAAAAAGAAGCAAGATCATGAACTAAGAAGAACATAGAGAAGTGTTAAATGCTGGAAGACAGACAGTGTTTGAGAATTGCTTTGGGCTGTAGAAGAGGGAATCAGAACTGGAAATTTGAAGGTTACCTAAAGGCCATCTGAATTGAGTGGCTATGAAATTTTGAAATGAGACACATGAGACTGCATATTTCCAGCTCCATCCACTTCTCCAAAGGCAAGTTTATAGTAGGAAAATATTTAGGTTTGACTTGTGTTTCAAAGACACTGACATATTGCAAAACAACATGAATCTTCCAAGCAAGAAAGATGGGGAGCTGAGAGAGAAAATGGATAGAATATATAAGCCACATTCATGAGGGACTATTAAGGGAACTTTTGAGACAATAAAGCTAATTAAATGTCCTGAAATGATTGTTGGAACCTAAGTATTAGAGGGACCACTACAAAGATAGATGATGTTGAGAAGTGAGATGCTCCCATTTGAGTATGTGGAAGAAATTGCAAAATCTGGATACAAACTCCGCAGTGGGTATGTTGGAACGTTAGATCGTTACAAGTACAGAAGCCCTGAAGCAAGCGTGTGGGAAGGAATGACTATGCAGATATCCAAATTTAGAATAGTTATGACAAGAGTAATAGTAGAGAGAGAGAGAGTAAACCATCCCCAAATATTTAAGAAATGAAGAAATCTGAGAATCTATATAGGGCAATGTTGGGAAATGTAGTCTAGACTCTTTGCTCAAAATTTTTTGTTGCTGTTGTTTTGTTTTTAAAATGATGGAAACAGAATATTCTGGAAGGGGCAATGAAAAGGGACAATCACCCCCCATTATACCTGTATAATAAATACCTAACCAGTATTCTTAAAAATATGCCAAACATAAAAAATGGTCAACCTGAGCAACTACTTCTAAGATAACAATATGCAATGTATTAGCCAGTGTTGATTTCTACTGTTTTTTTGAAATTCTGTATTATTTTTCTCCTTTTTTCTGTTTTGCTTTTTAAAATAAAAAAAAAAAGCCAAACAAATGACAACTCAGATTTGTGTGCAGCACTGACTGTTCCTCTGACATCCATGGTTTTATATACTTTGCCTCCTTGACATTTTGCTGTGAATTTTGAATTGCTGTCAATCTATTTCACAGCTAAACTACAGCTCTGTGATATCTTCTTCCATCATTCACAAAAGCCCTGCTTCTCTCTGTGCCTTCTCTATATCTCAATACATGTCCTTTCTTTTTAATGAGTTACATAAGCCAAATAAGCCAGAAGTTATTTTTGAAGCTTCTCTTTTCCTTAGTCTTCAAATCTTATTTATGAAAATTCTTCAGCTTTGTCTTCAAAATATATCTAAAATTTACATTTAACTGGTTCTTTAATTAAAGAATTTTGTGACACTCATCCGAAATTGCTTTATTAATTCATTTACATAGTTATTGCTTGTCTTCTCTCCTTACAACCTAAGGAAGTTCCATGAAGTTTCCTGTCCTATTTACCCATGTATCTTGCATTCCTAGGTCAGTATCTGAATATACTGTTAGTAGCAATAAACATCTGTCACATAAATGAACGAACTGCATCAACTCCCAGCAATGCAAATCATTATTATACAGTAAGCTTAGATCACTAGCCAAAAGTGAAGAACCTGGATTATATTTTAATTTTTTTTTTTACTTTTTGAAGAAAAATTGGAGACATGATATTCAATTTCTCTAGACTTCAGTCTCTTCATCCAAATATGAGAAACTTGAGATGAATTTATATCAAATGTTTCCTCCTGACCTAAAAGTCAATTATGATGACTCATAAGTGATTTTGACTAGACTTTAAAATTCTAAATGAGCTACAAGTTTGCTCTCATTTCAAATGTAAGGAGGCAGGGAGGGCAGGCTACCATTCTGTTGGTGGTGATTATGATTTCCAGTGCCAGAAATGCTCCTGGATCAGCCCTGTAGCCTGTGTGTGCTGCTTGAGAGATCTGGCAAATCAACTTCGTGTTGGAGGCGCATTTGGAGCAGCCTTATGCCAGCCTGCATTCTGCCAACAGGCCTAACAGCTCTAGGTCATTACATTGACCATGACTTTGACATATTTTTGCCCACAAAGGGCCATGACTAAGATCTGAACACAACCAAAAGCCACAAGACATTGGCCTCTCTCACTGCTGGTGCTTAAATGAAGAGGAATGGAAGATTCCAAGCCAGGGCTCTGATTCATGATGTGAGCACAAGCACTGTAGCTGGTGTGTGCTTTCCATTACCCTAATTGGGGTTCATTTTTCATGTCAGCAGGAATGAGCCAATCACGCTTAGAAAGCTTTTTGAAGAAATACACATTGATACAGAACTTTGACATTTGTGCTAAATTTTGGGCTCTGAATAACTAAGCAGAGGGTACTTCTGATGCTCATTTAAATAACATCTCCAACTTTTCTCCCTTTTTTTGGAAGGATAAGCTCACAAGCTGTTAGAAAAAGCATATAGTCCCTCTACCGTGACCAGAACAGAGCACTTCACTGAGGCTGGTTCCCTGGGTCATAGTGTAGGGCAGGACCCAGAGCATTTATTTTCTCTCTTTAATTTGGCATCAGAAAAAGTCTGTCCTTCAAAAGACCTCCAGTGAGAAGGCCCAGTCAGAATTTCAGTCTAGCAACACATCTGTCAGAAACAACTTGGACTTGCTACTCTTGTCCACTTATTATTTTCATAAACATTGACTCTCCCTTCAAACAGAAAGAAGAGAAGGGTATTTTCCAACCATTTCAGTGATTTCATTTGATATCTTTTATGCTTTAGGCGATACTTATAAAGTAGATATGTATGTTAACTAAGACACTTAGAGCAGAACAACACATTGAATGTGAAATAGTTTTTTTTTTTCAATAGCAAGAACAGAGAAATAGCTATCTTTTTTTTTCCTACTGTCTCTACAGGAAATACTCTCCACAGAAAAGACAAAAACATGAAAATAAAAATGAAGCTTAGACAAGCCAATGGCTCACAAAAGGAAATTTGCAAGATATCATCATCATCACAACATTCCAGTTTTGGGTTTTCTTCTAAACTTCTCAGTGTTCAGTTACTAAATAAATTGGTCCATTTAAAACTGCCAGGCATAAAATAGAGCTGCTTTAAGTGGGTCATAATAAAAATGTAACTAAATTTTCTGCTTTTGGACAGGCATGATTTTGATTTTATTTCTTAAGAAAGAAGAGTTTATGTGCAGGTTTGAGTGCTTTCAATTTTTTAAAAAATGGAGGAAATGAGCCTAAATTACAATTCTCATGAATCTGTATTTGAGTTACTTATAGAAGTGTCAGCTTGCTACATTAGAGAAATCTTAAATTCCAACCTAGCCTGCAGAAGTTAAAGAAAATTAAAACATATTCACCCATTGATTGTTCGCATTCATATGCTTCTTCTCATGCATGAAAAGATGTACAATGTTTTTCAGGACACATGATGTAAAATATTCATACACCATGAATTTTCTTTCAAAACAAAATTCCTAAGTATTTCTCTTTGTGGGAACAAGTAAAATACATCTGAGTATTGTTACCAGTACCCGTGAACATTCGTTATGCAATTACGAACCTACATATGGTTACCAAGCACTTTACCAGTGTATGAGCTCTCTTATAAATTTCAGTTAAGGTTTTCAAAATAAATTATTTGATTACATTAATTATATCTTTTATAATTAGATTATCATTTCTTTGTGTCAGAGTAAGTAGATTCAAATCATAGCCTCCACTCATAGTAATCTTCACTCCATTGCACAAAAACTCACCATGCCAATAGTTGAGACTGTGTATTCAGTTTTACCAAAAACTGGTTAAGACAAAAAGAAAATAATGAATATTACCTCTTGTAGATGATCTTAAATCACAGTTTAAGAATAGTAAGTATATATCAACATCCAAAGCACTTACAAGGGAAACTTAAATATAGGGAGGGTTTGCAGTATATGCTTGGTCAGCAAGACAAGGAGTGTTCTCCTAAGTAGGTCCATAAAGGATTGGAGGTCTGGAGTTTATATGAGCATTCAGGAATTTTGGCTAAGGGCCGAGGCTCATTTCTTTCATTGCTTTGGGCAACAACTCAAAGATCTTTGTGCCTGAAAACGTTCAAGGCCTCGGCTTGGGTTCCGACCTACACAGAGCAATGTGCCGCCCCGTGGTCACAGACCCAGGCACGCGCTTCTCAGACAGGACAGAAACACATGGGGGAGGCTGAGGGGCCCCGCAATAATTATGCTCTAAATTAGATTGTTCAGTCACTTAGTGTCTTTACATCAGGACTAGATGTTGCTGTATATTGATAGTATTATTGACATGAAATTATTGCTGATATGTTTTCAGTATTGACTCTCATATCAATATTTCAATCTTGATATGATACAATCTTGTCTCTACAATATAAACCATTAATTACATGAAATTTAATAATGGATAGTAAAATTGACTTTGCATGGATTCCATGTCCATGTCAAGTCATTTCCAAGTAAAAAGAGAGAGCATGGCAAATATTTGAAATACATAAGTATGTTCCTGTCTCAGAAAATTAACTATTAACATAAAATAATTACGTTAAACTTTAGAATTGCTTTGGAATCTAATCTGTCTCCTGCATTAGCATTTATCTTTATGATGGTTGTTGGTTTTATAACCCACAGGGCAAAATGAAACTTTAAAAGTTAGAATCTGTTTTTCCTTTAGAGACAAGCCGCTTCCCCAGGCTTCCTCAGGCCAAGGACATAATGGCCGCCTCCTCCTCTCCTCAGCCCATCAATGACCACCGGAAGTGGGAGGGGTTAAAGATGGCCAGGAAGGATGAAGCCAGCCTGGAAATGTCTATGGCTTCACTGTACACCCTCTCTCCTCTGTTTTTACTACCAGAGGAACTTGCACACCTGGACACTGGGAAATGGTGATGTTTGTCAACATAAGACCCCCCCATCTCTCTCTCTTTTTTTTTTTTCTTTTTGGCACCAGGGATTGAACTCGTGACCTTGCACTTGCCAGGCAGGCGCTTAGGCCACTGAGCTAGATCCCCAGCAAGGCCCCTCCATCTCTTGATAGCTACCTTTGAGTAAAACTTTTTTACTTTCCACTTCTTTTGTTTGTTTGTGAAGCATCAAGAGATAAAGATCTGAGCAGCTGGTATCACCTCTCTACCATCACCATTTCCCTGTATTTTATATTTAATGCATTTAACATACAACTTTTTCTACTCTGCTTCTAATCTGGCGTCTCTATGAATACTTCTTAGAGAAGGGTATGCTTTTCATTTTAAAGTCAATAATCACACAGCGAGGGATAGAAACATGACCTTTAGTACATTTTTATTACAACTATCATTGCCTAAATGTGCTGTGTTAGGTTTATTTTAACCCAAGCCTTACACATTAATAAACTGTTATGTAGGTGGTAAAACAAAATTAGACAGGCTGCTAATATTGTAGTAAGATTATTTTAAAAGAAACTCCAAGGAAATAAGTTATTTGAAATGGTAAACTGACATTTTATAATGTATATTGATCTTTAAAAAGTACTTGTTTTAAACAAATATCAATAACAGAGTTTTACTGTATCTTTTATTAAATTTTATAATAAAGACATATATACTATGTGAAATGATAGAGAATGCATTTGGAAAAGAAAAAAACTAATATATCAATGAATTGACCACTTTATTTTGTTAAAAGGATTTCATTAAAAATGAACATTGCTCAAATGTCAAGAAAATATCTTCATATATTTGCATCATTGAATAATACCATAGTTTTCCATGAAAATGTCCTGAAAATAATGCAAGGTCAACAATACAACGTATTTTGAGTAGCTGATAAGAATTTAAATCTGAAAATTTCCCTTCCTTGAATGCTTCACTCATTTTTAGCTAAGAAAAACATAATTGACTGCCTATAATTTGTAAGTCATTCAGTGACACAGTTTTCACTTGCAGATGTGTAAGATGCTACAAGTTTACCAATATTAATGATTATTATAATAAATTGTAACTATTGACATTTTATTCATCCTTAATAAAGTAAAATATGCACTGACTTCTATTCCTTAGTTAGCTCTAGATCACCTCTACTCTTTTTCTTGAGACAGTAGTAGCCCAGGATCACTGTTTCCATCTTTCATTCACTCCCAGATCCTCATCATTTCCCTTTTTCAATCCACACCGCTTCTCTAATACTCCCCTCACCTGGGTACTAAATGCAAAGGCCCATTTTTTAATTTCACTTATACTTAGCAACACTGCCATGTTCCTAAGTTTACACTCTCCCTATCAATAGCTTTCTTCCTGACTTCCACAGTAACGTATTATCTCTGTCAGGTCGTGGCTCTAGAACACGTCTCTGTCATGTCCTCTGCTGGTGTCCTCTGATTTCTCCTTCTCTATGCTGGAGGCCCAAGAGCGTGTTCTTCGCTCCTTTCTCTGCTCATCCCATTCACTGGATAGCTTTTCAACGGGACCTCCCTTGTGAGTTTGCAACCACTGCACATGCACGGAGCCTTCTAGGGATTTAATGTTCGGGGTGCCTCTATAGAAATCCTTAATAATCTTTATTTTTAAATTTGTAGATTTTAGATGCAATCTGATTTAAAAAAGAAAAAAAAAAGTGTGTGCCAACTGCTCAAAGCTTCAACTCAGGTGTGTTTTCTCTTCCTACCACTCTTCCACTTCCCAGGAAGGCCCCTCTGCTGCTGCTCTGCTGGCCCCATGCGGCCATGCCTGGTCATTCTGAGTGCCATCAGGGACCTGTGTGCAGTGTGCAGAGTCTGGGGACTCCGTGCCCTTAGCCCAAGCTTCCAGTTATGGCTCCGGACATCTGAGAGGGTTTGAACTCACTCCATGAGTACCCCATGTCCAAGAAAGTACAACATCAAATAGCAAAGGAAAAATATACTGACAGATGGAAAGACTGAAGAGGAAAGGAGCCCTACCTGCTTTTTAAACAAGACCTAATTTGTCCCGGACCCCACAAATTATGTAGTGGCTCCTGCTTTCAAAGCTGTCCACATTCTTCAAACTACCTCTAGAACTAAAGACTTCCTCATCTGACAGACAGTATTTCATGAAGTATTCAATGTCAAGTTTCCAAACAAATGAATTTATCACCAGAGATTTGTTTCTCTGATAGCTTTACCTAAAATGATGGCAATTTCAAACATTCACATAATCATTCCGAAGTTGGTCATTAACCTTTATTACTCTAATCCACTCCAAATCCACTTCTTTGGGTAATTTAGTATTCCCTATTTTGGAAACTTTTCCACAACCCCAAAAACTTCATCATTTTCTACTGCTACCAAGTTAATCTTTTGTCTGATGGCTCCAATGTGGAATTTTCATGTCTACTTTTGCCCAGCACTCCCAGAGATTTTCTAAACAATAGAGTTTAATGAGCCATTTAATAAAAGGAGATGGCTCACTCCATCCACTACAGAAAACTCTACCATGGATTCCTTCCTATAGCCTCAGAGTGAAAGCAGTCATCCTCTCAATGACCTGACCCCTCTATGACTGCACCTGCCTGCTTGATATCTTCCCTGCCTCTGCTCTAATTCCTTCCTCTCTCTGAACATAAAAGATTGGTTCCTGCCTGAGGAGCTCTGCACTGGCCACTCACTCTGCTTGGATTATCTTCTAATACTCACAGGGACAAAGCCCTCACCACTTCAAGTTTTTAATTGTTGCTTTGTTTTTGTGTTTTTGATGAAGTCTTTCATGGTCATGCCGCTAAACACTGCAGCTTTCCCACTCTTCCTTCCCATGCCTAATCTGCTGCATCTTTCTTCATATTTTTATTTTTCCAAAGTAGCTATCAGGTGTATTTGCTTATTTATTGTGCTACTTGTTTTCTGTCTCCTTATGTTAAAATACTCTCTATGTTGGCAGAGATATTGCCCATCAAGGTACTCAAAGCACCTGTCACAGTATCTGAACAAAATAAACATCTGGTGGATGACAAAATGTCAAAAATTGCAGATTGAAATATCAATCAAAAATATATGAAGAGTTATAAATCATCCATGTTAATAATGATCATAAAAATAAATTTTAAAAATTAACAGTATTAATAAGTCAGTAAAGAGAGCATATATGAAATCATCTCACATTTCCATGCATGTGTGTGAATATGAAGTTTTTCTCACCCAGCTGTGAATATTCAGCAGATTATTTTTTTCCAAATATGTATATTCTTCATAGAAACTCAGTGTCCACCTACACATAAGTGGATACACAAAATGACATTTCTAAAATTGACTATTATTTAGGCTTTAAAAAGAAAAAATCCTGTCACATCCTATGACATGAGTGAACTTTCAACACATTATCATAAGTGAAATAAATCACAAAAAAGACAAATACTATTGATTTCAATTACATGAGGTATCTAAAGTAGTTAAAAGAGAGAAACAAAAGTATATTGATGGTTACTGGGATTAAGGGAAGGGAGAAATGATAATTTGTTATTTAATGGGTACTGAGTTTCAGTTTTGCAAGACAGAAAGTTTCTGAAAATGTATCACTCAACAGTGCAAATATTCCTAACACTATTCAACTATGCACTTAAAAATGGCTAAGGTAATAAATTTTATGATGTACATTTCTTACCATAATTAAAAACAAAAAAATACTAAACAGTTAATGGAAAAATTATAACTATTTCCTGGCATCTTAAATTTTAGATCAAAATTTCAGTTTCAAATATGGAGGAAAATGCAAATACTAAAAAAAAGTCACATGTTATTTATACACTATAGTTAAAAACATGAGAACCTTAAGAATTAAATGTTTTGGAGGGAAAAAGAGGAAGGGAGGAAGGGAGGGAGGGAAGAAAGGAATGAAAAAACCTGCCAAGAGCACTTTGAATAGTGTTTACCTCCCTACTTACCATATTATGCGTGATCTGGAAACCTGTCACACTCCTTTCTAAATTTGGATCATCTGCCGGGCATGGGAGGCTGAGACAGGCGGATCATTGTGAGTTCGAGACCAGCCTGGGCTACAAAGTGAGCTCAAGGCCAGCCTGAACGGCATAGTGAGACCCTGTCTCGAAAACAGGGCCGGGGATCTAGCTCAGAGGCCTAAGCGCCTGCCTGGCAAGCGCAAGGTTGTGAGTTCAATCTCCGGTGCTGCAAAATAAATAAATAAATAAATAAATAAATAAATAAATAAATAAATTTGGATCATCTTACAACACGTATCCATTGCACATTCAAGTTTGGGAAATATCTTTATGATTCTTTTAGCATAATTATTTTTTCCAGGATCACTTCCTCCAGGTAATCGTGATCCCTCTCACTGCAGCAACTTTGCTCACTTAGGTCAGTAAGTTGCATCTCCATCAACTTTTTCTGCCTGTGTATGTAGTGTTTCTCAAGGGTGGCTGTATTTTTCTAGTACTAAGATTTAAGGTGAATGGTTAAATTTTGTTGGGGTATAGGCGCGTAAGATGTAAGAGTGCTGGGGTTTGAGAAGCTGAGGTCAGTCACATGTCCACAGGACTGAGTCTCAGCAACAACCCCACAGAAAGGCTCAGGTAAACTTCCCAGACTGACAGCACTTTACACACAATGTTAAGTTTCATGGCAGGAAAAATAAGCACAAGTACATGTGACTCCCGTGGGAGGGAAGACTCCTGAAACCTTACTGATGGTTCCTCCTGGACCTCACCTCCTGATCCTGCACCCTTTGCTGATTTGAATTGAAACTTACCCCTTTCAGGAGACAAACCATAACACTGAGTACAGCGGGTTTTGAGAATCATATTCCTCTAGCCAATTGTCAAGTTCGAGAGTGGTCTTGGAGACCCTGTAAACATCAAGACAAAAGGTAATACATAGAAACCAATATCATTATTTAGAACATGACATTCTGTAATCATTAAACTCTGCTCACATATTTTCTATATTTTAATGGGAAAAGACTATTGAAAAAAAATGGAATCCTAATAGGTATCTTATTATATGACTGACTCATAAACTACGAGTTAATTACCATTACCCTGAACTTTTCAAAAGTAATGGAGTGCATGCCATTGGGCTGTGTGGTGTTATCATAAAACTTCTAAACACAGCGACTAGAAAACAAATTCCTCAAAGACGCTGCTTAACTAGGTTTTTTTCCATGTAGATGGCAGAGAAAACAATTTGAGAACATTTTAGAAGAATTTAAAGAACTTTGAATGTTTATAAAGCCTACTTCGTAGTTTTCAAATGTTTGCAAGTATTTTAAAACTTTAAAATATCAAGTTACAATTTTTCTTAATAATCTGCTTTAAAATTGGCACATTTTGTGGTGCAATTAAAACTAGACTATCATTAGAGGTGAGAGACTAGGTAACAAAAATAAGCTAAGCTGCAGTCATTTACAACAATGTTTAGTTTCACAATTTCAAAGTGAGAATCTGCCATGATCTGAGTTCTAAAGATTACACCAATGTGTGGAGACTTAACAGGTTTAGCAAAGAAACTTTAAAAACAGCTTTTCTTTTTCTCATTACAGAGAAATACACATTCTTGGATTTTTCTAAAGAATCTAGTAAGGAAAATTAAACAAATTACCTGGTGCTCATTACTCATAGATTTTTTTTTAAAGTACAAGATACATAGAGTTTTAAAACCTTTATATTATTTTAGTGAACATACCACAAACATCTCTTCAGTGAGTACTAAGACAGATTGTTTCAATTACTGTACCCACTTAAAATAGTTACTGTAGTTTCTGCTCACCTTACTTAGGTCCTTAGAAGATGTAAATGTGGCTCAATATCTAAATCCATAATGAAGTCTATACACTATATTTTCATGTCCTATTTTTTTCTATAAAATTATTGATTGATAATAAGGTGGATAATTCTATTGGCCATTGTGCCTTCATTCAGAGACAGAAGTTACCAATATGTTACATTTACCCATTTATTTGAAAGTTCTCAAAACTGGACAAGATAATAAGATGGGATCACACTGTATTGTCAAACATCGCTAACGTTAATGAATATTCAGTTCCAGGCAAGCCTTTGTGACATGGTCTGAACAAACTGAGATTTTACTCTACTTGTAGGTTATGTTAGACTGTCAGAGTTTCATAGACATTGGAAGAGACATCCTGGTCACAGACCAACAACAGTTTACTATTCTGATCAAACACAATAGTGCTTTTTGTGTTGACCCTCTTTTCCCCAATTCAAACAAGGAATGTGAAGAGCAACTTTGTATAAAACAAATGTTTATAATGCCTTCCCTTTGTGACACAGTTCTTTATGGTTTGTGTCTAGATGCCCTCCCCAAAGCCTCATGTGGTCATAGAGTTTTTCCAGAGGTGAATGAATCTAGAGTGCGTGACTGATTCATAGTGCAGTGTTGGGATTAATGGTTGGTGATTGCTGGATCAACTCACTGCTTGGATTGACACCACCTTAATCCTGGTAGGTTGAATACGATATAAGAAAGAACTTGTCTCTCCTTTCTTGTTGCTTTTTCTGTCTTCCACTGCCACAAATGTTGCCCATCTGTCATGTACCACCCTGCCTTGGAGCCAGTCATTTATGGACTGAAAGCTCTCCAAAGTGTGAGCGAAGTAAACTTTTCCCTCTTTAACTTTGGGTGTTGGGTATTTTGTCTCAACAAGAGAAAAGTAGCCAAGACATGGTATTATACTGAACTGTGAACTCATTTGACCTGGATCTGTGAATGCTCACACTTCTTCCAAAGTCATTAGTAATCCTGTGCTTTCCTCCAAAAGCAGATTTTATCACTGTCTTCTAAACTTTTGCACTGTAGAGATAGCCTCAAAAGGGTAGTCCAGAACAAATGGCAATCAACACTTACAAAGGAGGACATAATGCACGAGTACTGCCATAAGAGTACTCCAACTCCATAGAGTGCAACAAATATCACTGTGCCCAGCACTCACAGGGATAGAAGTTCAGATACTCAGCCCAGCTGTATCTTGGCATCACAATCACAACAAGAAGAACACAACAGCATTCAAGCTCTAGATGGAATGGCACTCTTACTCAAACTGAGAAGAAGAGTAAGATTAGCTTATGACTACACATTTTTGGTCCCCCCATGGCTAAGAAGTATTCCTGGCAGTGCAGGAAGTCATTGGCCTCCATGCACCTATCTTGTGCCACAGTGGATGGGATCATCCTTGTCCTTCATAGAGCTAGAAATACTGCAACCTGTGAGTGTGCTTATGGACCGCTAACTTGTATGCTTAAGCTGAAAAAGAAAAGTTTACTGAATCAGACAGAGACAGGCTGCTTCTTTTCGGGAAAGGAACTATCCGAGGCTCAAAAGTCCGTGTGTTTTGGCTGAGTCGGGTGTAAAAACTGCACTCAGGAGACTATCTTTCCTGAGGGTGCTTCTTGCTTCTTAAAATGCGTATAAGCAAGAATTGTTCGTGAAGAAACTATTCATCAATAACAGGCTAATACCATTCTGTTTTCACTTGAGTTTTCAAATATATTGTGTTAGAGCAGTACTTCTGAGGCACAGTTGAAAAAAAGGTAAATGTTTAAATTTAAGATTTGTTATTGTAAAAGACGCATTGCCACTAAT
>RJWT010002410.1:0-34136 GCA_004365215.1 Cuniculus paca | reverse complement strand
CCAGAACCTGACAGAAAGCAAAGAACCATTTTTCGCTCTTCATACACAAATGGGCAGGCCGGGTCTCCAGATTCTTGGGCTTTGAATTTTTAAGTTTGGTCCTGGGACTTTGGCTTCTAAGACCTGGGCTTTGAGGTCTGGGTTCATAAGTCTGAATTTGCACTCAGGTCTAGGCTGAGGGCATGACTCAGAATCTGTGGCCTATATTTGGGGCCCTTGAGCTCTAAGCTGGGTTCTCTTGACCAGTAGAGACCCCAGCAGCAGAAACCAGAGCGCGAAAAGAGGACTGTGTAGTCGCTGACCTAGTTAGCCTCTTCATAGCTCATTGCCTCCTTCCCTGAGTACAGTTCCTAGCTCAAGGACCATTTGGACTGAAGCTCTGAGGAAGCCCAGTCATGAAGCATTGGCTAAGTCTCAAACCCCCTGCTAGGCTGGCAAGTCACACCCATGGCATCCTCCACTCCCAGAGAACCACTGATACCCGCACTCATGTCTCTGCCTGGCTTCAGACACACAAGCTCCACTCCTCCCCAGGGCCCACAGGTAACTCAGATGCAGCATGTCAAAACTGACCTCTTTGTCCTCACAACCCTCCTCCTGTGGTCCTCCTTCCTGCAATGACACCATCCTCTCCCCGAGTCCTCCAAGCCAGAAGCCAGGATTCACCCTGTCTCCTCCCCTTTAGCTTATTCCCACCACCCCCTTATCTCTGCAGTGGCCCAAACTCCTGGCACCCATACCTTTGGCATCTTGCGCAAGTTGGGCGAGAGCTTGAGGCAGGTGATGTGCCCGCGGTCATCACCCACGATGATGATGGGGTAGATGGGGTTGAACTCCACATGGGTGATCTTAGTTTTCTTTTTGGCTACCACAGGCTGATTACAGATGGCCTCATACTTGTTGATGGCCAAGTCAAACACATGGACCTATGGAGGGACCAATCTCAGCATACTCAGGGGTAATGAGGCCCCTGGCCACCGCCCCCCCAGGAACCAGCCCCTAGACTTTCTACAGAAGGCTAATAGCACACTAGAGCTGGAGGCAGTGAGAAAGGGAGTTCTGTTTTGTTTTACTTTGGTTGAAGGGGTGAGAATAAAAGTTTAAGAGGAATGTTAAGTCTGTGCAAAAACAATAGCAGCTGCGGAGTGTCTAGCCTAATATACTTAGGTACCAAGTTTGCATCATCTAATTATACTTCTTACAACCACTTTATAAGGTGGTTCTGTTAGTATTATCCCTATTTTATAAATTAAGACTTAGAAGTTTTCTAACTTTTTAGTAAGCAGTAGAGCCAGTGTTTATCCCAATTAATAGATGTGAAATGTTTAGACAGTGCTTGACACACAAATGCTCAATAAATGTCTGATGTTATCTTTGCCACAGGGTAAGTTCAAACCACTCCCAGCTCTTGCCTGGACAACTGTGGCAGCCTCCTAACTAGGCTTGCTGCTTCCACTCTTGGGCTTCCACCGTCCATCATCCATGGCGCAGCCAGACTTCCCTTTAAAAAACTGAAAATCCTCCCAGTCTCCTTAGCATTGTAGATGAAATCTGGGTTCCTCCTCATTGTGATCTCCACATCTCCCCTTTGCTCACTACTCCCCAGCCACATTTGCCTTCGTGTTCCTGGACCCACTCCTCTAGCTTATCCCCACCTCAGGGTGTTTGTGCTAGCAATTTCCTCAGCATGGATGGCTCCCCTAGCCACCCCATCTTCCTAGGCTGGCTCCTCACCACTCAGCTCTCAACTTGAATGTCACCTCTTCGGAGAGGCCTTTCCTGACCACTGTGAGAAACTACCCAATCTTTTTCCCCTCTTTTTACCAACTTCATTGAGGTTTAATTCACATACTATAAAATTTGTCCACTTAAAGAACACAGTTATGCAACCATCACCATAACCAATTTGAGAATTTTTTTATCACCCCAAACAATCTTTGTATCCATTCACAGTCACACTCCATTTTCTCCCAACCCTTCTAGCCTTAGGCAACCACAAATCTACTTTCCATGTCTGTAAATCTGCATCTTTTAGAATACTGTACTATATACCAGGCATACTAAGCAAATATATTTTGGATATACTGTATAAATGGAATCATACAATATTTACCCTTTTGTGTCTGGCTTATTTTACTTAGTGTGGTTTTCAAGGGTCATCCATGTTGTAGTGTATATCAGAATGCTATTCCTTGTCATTGCTGAATAACAATCCTTTTGCATGTATAGTATATTTTCTATGTCCATCAGTTGATGGACACTGGGATGTTTCATTCTTTGGCTAGGATGACTAACACTGCTGCAAACACTGTGGAGGAGTATGGTGCCCAGGACACGTCACCCAAACTGAGTTCAGGTCATAGATGAACGTGGGGGTTCTGCATTGGTAGAAGGGTGAAGCCCATGACCCTGTAATAAACATGTGCATTCACATAACACCTTCTTTTAATTTTCTGCCTTTAACAGCATGAGAAATTTTTTTTTTTTTTTTTTTTTGCAGCACCAGGGATTGAACTCACGACCTTGCGCTTGCCAGGCAGGCGGTTAGACCGCTGAGCTAGATCCCCAGCCCTGGTGTTTTTGAGACAGGGTCTCACTATGCCATTCAGGCTGGCCTTGAGCTCACTTTGTAGCCCAGGCTGGTCTCGAACTGACAAGGATCCCCCTGTCTCAGCCTCCCGAGTGCTGGGATTACAGGCGTGAGCCACCATGCCTGGCAGCATGAGAATTTTGATGCTGTTGCTTTTCATCTCTTTCTCCCTTCACCATAAGGTAAACTTCATAAGAGCAGGTGTCTCAATCTATGGAGCTGGGCACCATAGTTGGCTCTCAGTAAACATCTGTTCAGGGAGTAGATGACTGGCTGACTTTAGGGTGATTTCTTAATCACAATATTTTTCCCTTGGGGCAGCAGGTATGTTTCAGTCTATATGAAAGTCCATAAGGAAAACAGATTTGCATCTAAGAATCTGCTTGAAAAATATTTCTGTGCTTTCACTAATCCTCGGTGTTGAATAGGCCCCTCTCATCTCATCCCACTGACGCCTCTTCTCAGAATCAGCTCGCAAACTCTCAGAGATGGGGACCTTACTACCTTAGGGACAGACACATCAGACAAGTTCTGGTGCATATGTCTCCTTTAGCTGGGGCTGCCCCTGCCACCCGCTAGCTTCCTCTCCAGGGGCCTCAGGAAGATGGCGTATCATCCTTCAGAGCGCTCTTCTCTGAGATGAACAGTCCCATTCTCTCCTTGAGGCCCCCTGTGGTGAATGAGTCCTCTTTTGGCTGAATCCTGACAGCCTGGCTCTTGAGGAGGGAAACCCTGAGATACCTCATCCGGTCTTCAGCAGTGGGTCTGTGGGGTCAGGAAGGGGCCGCTCACCTTCCCATCTGTGGTGACCGCTGCAAACACTGTGGAGGAGTATGGTGCCCAGGCCACATCGCCCACAGCTGAGTTCAGGTCATAGATGAACATGGGGGTTCTGCATTGGTAGAAGGGTGAGCCCATGACCCAAGGCTTACAGTGCCAGAGCCCAGGGGAGGGCGCAGGGCAATGTAGGGCCCTCACTTGATGGTGTGGTCCCAGATCTTCACTGTCCAGTCGGAGCTGCAGGACATGAAGACCTTGGTGTGGTATGGGTTCCAGGTCACAGCATCCACTGCCATGTTGTGGGCATCATAGGTGTCGAGGAATTGGCTAGAGTAAGATTTCGAGCACTGGGGCGGTGAGAGAGTGGGTAGGGGCAAATCAGGGGACAAAATGAGAGGAAAGTCAGCTGCTACTACTTCCTCAGAGCCCTGGAGATCGAGACTCTGAGCCTCCCCTTCTGTCCACGTCCCACATCACCATCACAGCTAAAGTGCAGCAGAGCCTCAGGCTGTTTTCCCCACCCTCCACACACCCAGAGAGAAAGGAGGCACTTAGTATTTGGGCTGAGCTGGGACGCCATCCTGTAACGTGGGGGCAGTGCTGCAGTCTGCCCAGGGGACCCAAAGGGATTCCAGGTCAGTCAGAAAAATCCTATTCTCCCCACTCCAGAACATAGCCGGTCTCAGGCCCTGTGCGAGGTGACACCTAGCCATTTCTCCAGGTAAGGGCCTGTGGGCAGCCAGGAGTACTGGGTCTACTGCAGCCCAGATAGCATCTTTGCAGCAGTGAGAAATATTCCACCTTGAACAGAGAAGAGCAGGTGCTGAGCCAGGAGCCCACTCTGATCCCAGATTGCTCCTTCAGTTTATTGCCCTGACCTGCCAGCCTGTCTCTCCCTCCCTCTGGGTGTCAGTGACTATCTCTCCTTCCCTCTAGTCTCTCCCAGGCTGCCAGCAGGAGGGGTGGAGAGGGGGTGGGGACTCTTTTGCATTCAGACCAGCTCTGGCTAGGCCTCAGGGGCTCCCGGGAGGCTGCCTGTAATTAACATTCCAAGTCTCTGAGCCTAAGAAAAGCTTGCAGCAAAGCTATTTCTGGACAGATGGAGGTTCAGAGGGATGTTCACCTACTAACACTGACACAGTGCAGAAACTGGCTGCGAGGTTATGTCCTGCCGGCGGGGATGCACCCGGTATTCAGAGATCAGTCTGCTTGTTACCTGGCCCTCGAAGCCCCACTCTAGTCAGATCTCCTCCAGGAAGTCTGCCCGGAATGTTCCTATTCCCTCAGCCCCCATTCCCACCTATGCTTCCAGTCCCTGGAGAGGAGGGAAATCCCAGAGGGGGAGAGGTTGGGCTCGGCTGAAGTCACCCTCTAGATTCTCCACCCCCTTGCCTTCAATCTTTTCCTGCCACCCAAGCAGAATAAGAACTGCATTCTCTTCACCCAAGAAGCCTTGCAGAATTTATGAGCACTAAAATCTGTCAGAACAGGATTTGTTAAGTACTTGAAGCTCCCCAGGTGCTCAGGTCCAAGTGGCCCCGTGAGGAGCTGACACGGGCAGTGCTGCCTCACCTTGTAGATTTTCCCCTCCTCTGTGCCCACTAGGAACATGTAGTCGATCTCTTTGTGGAAGTCAAAGGCAGTGCCACAGCCTTGAAAGAAGAAGAAACAGCCTCAGCCCAGTTCTGAGAGGGAGCCTCCAAGCACCACGCCTCCTTGGCAGCAGGGACTCAGCACAGGGCAGATTGACCTGGGGCCCCCGTGAGGGCTAGGAGCAGGCTTGGCAAACAGAAACCGGCTCTCTGGCCTGCTCGTCCCAAGCTGTTATGGCTCTGCGAACGAACGGCCAGGGGTTCTGTAGCAGGAATAGGGGCCTGGGTAAACAAGGCGGGGATTGAGTTAAACAGGGTCAAGGTCAAGGTAAACAGGGACGGGGTCGGCAAACAGGGACATGGTCTGTGCAAACAGGGATATAGTCTGCATAAACAGGATAGGATTTGAGTAAACAGGGAGAGGATCTGGGTAAACAGGGCCTTCATCTGCATAAACAGGGATGGATCTGCATAACAGTACCTGATCTGCATAAACAAGAACAGGGTCTGCAAACAAAGAGGGGACCTGCAGGAATGGAGTGTCTGCAATGGCCAAGGACTTAGCTAACAGGTTAGGCTTCCCACTGCCTCTGGTCCGGGCTTCCGCACGAGTGGGGTGGGAAGGACCAGTGAGATGCCACCTCACTGGCCCTCAGGGAACTTGAATGACCTAGGAAGGCTTGGAGGTAAGCGAGGTGGTGCTCCTACCCACTGTGTGCAGCTGCAACCCCTCTGGAACTTCTGTGGTGCTGCCTTCCACCTTGAGCTTGATGACATCCGTGTGAACCAGCTCGCTCTGTAGTCACAGGATGGGGAAAGGTGTATGGGTTAGGCTTGATCAGCAGACTGGGGTGGGGGGTTGCCTCTTGCCATCCAGCTCCCCCAACCCTTCATTCACCCCTGTGCAACCCTCTGTGGGAATCAGGTACCTTCACAAGTGTCCAAGACACGATCCTTCCATCAGATGACACAGAGAAGAAGTTAAGGTTGTGGTCCATGTCATCCTTTTGCCACTTGACCTGAAACATCCCAACCATGAGCTCTGACACTCTGCTAGAGTGTTGAGTTAGGGATGTGAAACACCCTAGCACCCATGTAAGGCTGAGAAGCAAGTTCTAGCTGGGCGTGGTGGTGCATGCCTATAGTCCCAGCACTTAGGAGGCTGAGGCAAGAGGATCCTTGGGAGTTCAAGACCAGTCTGGGCTACAAAGTGAGCTCAAGGCCAGCCTGAACTGCATGGTGAGATCCTGTCTCAAAAAGACAAAAAAAAAAAAAAAAAGCAAGTTCTGAAAGCCCATTTCTCAGAATCCCATGGCTGACACCAGTCAGTGCATTTCCCTAATCTGACTTGGCAGTAGACCCAATTCTTCACTGGGTTGGTTCACTAGTTGTGGGAAGCAGGCAATGGTTCTGGGTTCAACCTTCTTACATAGACATGGCCTGGAAAGGACAAGGCCCAACAACCAGTTTCCTTTTTATAAAATGGAAATCACAGCAGCATTGGCTTATTGTGAGGAATAAAGGAGATATGTGAAGCCCTTAGATCAGAACATTGCACACACAAAGTGTTCAGTGAATGTTAACTGATGTCCTCATTATCCCCCTCATCCTAGAGATCTGAGTGCCAAGCTTCTGTAGAGGCCTTTCTCCTGCTTGCTTGGGGGTTGGGTGGGGAGGCATACCCTCCCCTTCTGTTCCTTCCTCTTCCAGGCTTAGCCTTTCTCTAGGAAGTGGCTCCTCCGTTCCCATCTTCACATCACCACTAACTCCTGCTCCCAGAATCTTGCTCCCAAATTCCAGATTTGAGTTGCATTTCTCCATCTGCAAATCAGGGTTAATTATCCTGCCCCACCCATCTTCTCGGGGCTGGAAGCAAACATATGGGAAAGTGTTTTGGAGACAGAGTTGTTGTCTTATGAGGATGACACGCTTGAGGCTCAAGTTTCTGTTGCCAGATGTGGAGGCCTTGCCAAGCCAAGCCCCAGAGAGCGGGGGTGGGGCTGGGTGCCCAGAGCTTTCTGTCCTCTGGCCCCCTCCAGACCGCCCATGCTGGGACCATGGTCCAGTCCCCTCCCCCTGTCACAAGCAGAGGCCCAGTGAGGAAGGCCAAGAACCTAGCGTTGTTGCCTGTAACCACAGCTGTCACCATGGCTGTTGGGGGCTGGGGAGAAAGGATTGTCTCCTCGCAGCCACCTCCCAGGCCTGGCAGATCAGAAGTGAAGGAGGGCGGGCTGAGCTCTGCCTGAGCCTGTCTGGTCTATGGTCTCTTTTGCACTTTCGCTGGGGGGCCAGAAGCTGCAGAGTCTGTCTTGCACAAGGCAGAGCCTACCGTGACACTGAGCTCACTTCTTTTGGGTAAAGGTGGTCCCTTTAAAGCAGGGCAGGAACAAGGGGTGTCAAAGGCCAGGCTGTAAGAGGCGCTAGGGAGCTGCAAAGGGAAGTGTTTAATGAGCAGACGCCAGCACTCATGGAAACTGTATTTCACACCCTACTTAGCAGCCTGATGCCCAGTGGGGGGTGATGTGTATTTGCAAGTGACTGTGTGTGTGTGTGTGTGTGTGTGTGTGTGTGTGTACACGAGTCACATACCGCTCCTAAAGTGCAGGTGACAGGTAGGAATAACGCAAGAGGAGGGTAGTAAGTAGAGTTAAGACGATGAATGAATACCCAAGGAGCAGGTGGTAGAGAGGAACCTGTTTAACTGATCCCTTCTCTTCTGCTTCCTCCTGTTCACCTGTCCCTAGCTTTTGCTCATACATCCTTTCTGCTCCCTTCCCCCAAATCGCATAGCACACATTCCGCAGTGCTGGTCGAGGCTTCACAGTAGCGCCTAAGCAGGGCTGAGCTACCCAGGGAGGCTCCCTGGGGAAGCAGCCTGTGCTGCTGGACAGGAACCTAGTCTTCTAAGACATGACAGTTTCATCCTGACTAAAACTTCTCATGGCTCCCGCTGCCAATGGGACAGACCACTGCTGCCCCAGTCTGGTATATGAGGTCCAAAACAACCTCTCTGGTTTCCACTAAATGCCTTGGACACATACCCTTTATAAAGGGCCTGACAGCTCTTTAACCAGCCTGGCTCTCCTTCAAGTTCTACTAATCAAGTACCCAGAAAACTCCTTGGTGTCCCACAGGCTTCTTGCATTAACATCTAGTGACACTTGTTCCTCTGCCATTTTCCCACTTCTGTGCATGCCCTACTGGGCCCCCTAAACCCTGGTAGCTTTGTATTCAGCCAATATTCTTTTTTGTTTTGTTTTGTTTTTGTTTTTTTGAGACAGGGTTTCACTATGCCGTTCAGGGTGGCCTTGAACTCACTTTGTAGCCCAGGCTGCCCTCGAATTCACAGCAGTCCTCCCATCACAGCAATCCTTCCCCTGAGTGCTGGGATTACAAGTGTGTGCCACCACGCCCGGCCTTCAGCCAATATTCTTTCTATTGATTTTACTGCCCCAATGGGTCTCCTCCCTATCTTCCTCATTTCCATCTCCACCGCCCACCCTGTTTAGCCTGCAGTATGCCTGGTGCTATAGCCAGAGGGTCTTTCGATCTTGACTGTTACTCTTCCCCTCAAACCCTCTAATGATTGGGCTGCAATTTCCAAACTGTGCTCAGGGGGAATCTTAGGAGCCTTGGGAATGTACCTCAGGGGACATGAGGAGTAACAGGGGACCCTTAAACAGGTAGGGCCCTAGTCTTACCAGAGCAGCTCCACTCTCATCTTTTTACCATACTGGTGTGTTCTTATGTTAATACTTTGCTAAAAACCACTGACCTACAATGTCCAAGCTTCTTAACTTGATTGCTAAGCATGCTGGGTGCCTGCCTTTTCCTTATGTCTTGCTCCTCTCCACGTGTCTCGCACATACTCTGAATGATATATTGTTTCCCAACAGGCCACTCTGTTTGAAGCTTCATGTCACTGCACATGAGACACCCTTTGTGTTCTTTTTCATCTAACGCTTTTTTTTTTTTTTTTTTTTGGCGGCACTGGGGATTGAACTCATGACCTCGTGCTTGCCAGGCAGGCGTTTAGGCCACTGAGCTAGATCTCCAGCTAGATCTCATAGTGACAGGGTCTCACTATGCCATTCAGGCTGGCCTTGAGCTCACTTTGTAGCCCAGGCTGGTCTCGAACTCACAGCGCTCCTCCTGTCTCAGCCTCCCAAGTGCTGGGATTACAGGCGTGAGCCACCACGCCTGGCTTATCTAACACTTTTTCATTCCTCACAATTCAGCTCAGGCATTGCTTCCTTCAGAAAGATCTGCTTGGCCCTCCTTCTCCTAGTCCCCACCCAAGACAATGTGAATCTACCTTCATGTACACTCCTACTTTAGCACTTAGCATTTCTAGCCTGCCCTGGGCAACCTGTGGTTGTGATTTATCTTCCCACTCAGAACTCTAGAGACTAGGCCCTTGAGCATCCTCAGCAACAAGCAGAGAAATAGGGAAGAGTTAGTTACTGAATGGGTGAAGGAGTGAATGAATGAAGGAAAAAAGAGAGGGCATGAGAGAAAAAAAACAGAAAGTGAGTAGATGAATAAGTGATAGCTGGGTCCCTTCCAGGTCATGTCCCATGACTCTAACCAAGAATGGTCTTCAATTTTGTAAGGGCAGCGTTCTGCTTTTCTGGCAGGATAGTGAGAGAGTAGGTCATGGCTGTCCAGGTGAGTTCTAGTCTTCCTGGGACCTATCCAGTGAAAAGGGTAACTTATTTTTCTCTGTATCCCTCTTTACACCCAGTCTGCTATTTGACTTACAGAACACAGCAGATAAGGAGTAGGGTGGTTGGCCTGGGTCTCCCTCCCTCTCCTGGAGTTGATAATGGTAGTCAGGTCATTTTGACATGCTCTGTGCTTGGCCCTGAGCTTTCTGAGCTGGCAAAGCTGGGGCAGGGATGGAATGGCAGCCCTGTTCTCCTCTCCCTGGGCTTTAAAGTCTCTACAGACATTCCTCTGATGTATGGAAACCTTCAGATGCCTGGAGGTAACAAGCTGGGAGGTAGACTTTTTGATGGAGAGCACTCCTGAGGCTGCAACCTCTGGCCCCTGCTTTGTGGAGAGTAGGGGGGAAGGTCAGTATCAGAAAGGGCTCCATGTGTCTCCTGCCATCTGCCCCACACTTTGGGTAAAGGATGAGGCTAAGAGGGCATGATGTCCCCTGCACCTGGGTAGTTCTCCCCCTGCTCAGGCCTGTATAGGAAGGAGCTCAGACTCAGTGCCTGAAGCAAGTGAGTGTATGTCTCAGGGGCTCAGGGCCAGAAGAGGTAGATAGAGCCTTCCTGGGGACTTTCGGGCAAGGCAGAGGAAGACAAGACAGAGCCCCAGAGCTGCTTGATGAGCCCAGAGATTGGGGAAACTTGAAGCAGAAATCCATCCTTAGATTCCCACAGATCTGCACTCCCCTCCCCCTCATACCTTTAGGATAGTAAGAAACAGCTTACGAAGCCTGAGCTAAGAGACCCTCTGAGAGGGTCAACTGTGAAACCTACTCCCAGTGGAAGAAGATGGGAGACACAAGGTCAAGGTGAAATCTAGTGCCAGTGTCCTGATATTGGTCCCAGCCTGGTCTCACACTATAGAGGAAGCCCAGCCCTTGCCCCCCTAGGCCTGTCTGGAGAAGAGAAGTGCTACAAAGAGGCTCAAGGACAGACTGTGCCTTCAAGCCTTCCAGCCCCACTCAGGGCACAGGCAAATAGAAGTAGCCACCCCTGTCTGGAAGCTTCCCCAAATCTAACCCAGAGGGCAGAGACCAGCCCCTGGGAGAATTGGAGGGAGCCTGTAGATAAAGATCTAGAGCCTTTAAACTCAGCTGTAGCCTGTCAGACCCTGGCAGCTTCCAACCCTGGTCTCTGAGTTTCAGAGTGCTGTGCTGAGGAGCTCCTCCCTCAGCAGGCAGATGGAACCTTCCGAACTTCCAGGCAGCAGACCCAGGTTTTACTGGAGACCCTTTTCTTACCTCCTGATTCTCCCCTGCCCCTCTCCACCCTTTTTCAAACCCTGCCCCTTGGCCTCTATCATCTCCACCCCTAGCCTGTGGCCCTTTCCTCCTCAAGGTCCCCCATCCAGTGGCTCCTGGGCCCACATGTTGCTCCTGTCCTGGGCTGAGGCTGACCTGCCAAACAGGATCCGTGTGCTTGCCGGACTTGGCTGAGCTGCGGAAGGAAGGCTGGGATTGGGGCTTCTTGAGGTTGTAAATGGCCACGTTGCCATCGTAGTGGCCCACCACCACCAGGTAGGGGTGGTCCACATGTATGTCGAGACACATGATGCCACTTTCACTGCTGAAGATGTATTCAGGGAAGCTGGGGTTCTTCAAGCTGTAGAGCAGCAGCATCCCCCGGCTCTGTTTCATGAAGTCATCTAGCAAGGAAGACAGGCGGCTATGGCTGGTGGATCCACCTGCTCTGCCAGGGAGCGCCCCTTCCCCTACCCCACAGATGGGCAAACCCTGCCTTGTTCTGCCTGTCAGAGAGCATGGGAGTCCTCTCTGAGCTTCACCATCTCTGACTTTGAAATGGAATGATGAGATTTGATCTACTCCTTCCCAGAGCTCATGGAAGGATCCAACAACCAGGAAATGTAACCAGCCTTATTTGAGGACAATCATCATTCTCCTTAATCTTTCTTCCTGGATCACAGGAAAGGGGGAGCCAGGTTCAAAGAGTTGCTAAGTGAAAAATGTGTGTGGGCTTAGGAAGGAGCAGTACCCCAAACTGGATTGGCTGTCTAGCTCATAGGTAGGCTGCTGTCATTTAGATGTCTAGATAACGTTCATGTCCTCTCAATTCTTCCACAGGGTCTCACTGAGTAGTTCAGACTAGCTTTGAACTCTGTGGCACTGAGCTCTTGACGATCCTCTTGCCTCAACCTCCCAAGTGCTAGAGTTGCAGGTGTGCACCACCACACTTGGCTGATAAGCAGTTTTCTATAGTGAGTCTCACGCTAGTCACCTATGAGCATATTCCCTTGCCCTTGGGCCCCAGAGTGCTGCAGCCTATACTCTGGCTCCTTAAACCCAGAAGTCAGCCTGTCAGGTTTCCATAAGTCCACTCAGCCTGGGCAGAGCTTTTCAACAATGTACTATTCAACAGAGGACCTCCTTCCCACCTGCCCCATGTCAAGAGAATGTCTCTGTCTCATTTTTCACATACTTGGTGCCCATATGCAGCAATGATATACAGTCATTGAAAAGCACACAGTCCTATCCTTTGAGACTCGTTCTCCCACCACCAGCCTAGACCCCCTCCAACCTGTCTCCAGACTTAGAGGAGCCAGAGCTGAAGAGCTGCAAGGCTAGTGTAGCTTTTGGCCAACACAACCTAAACCAAAGCAGCCTTTTGGCCAATATAAGAATCCTTTCCTCCTTCCCTTTTGCAAGGCTATCTTCTTTGTCCCTAGCAACTGCAGGACCTAGGACCTCATGACAAAGTAACCAGTCTTCAGATATGCAGCCCATAGTGAAAGAGACAGGAAAGCAACCCCAACTTGGGCTCGTTTTGCTGAGATGTTCTCTCTGTCTTATTTCTAAGCTTGTCCCTTATTCAAGAGGGTAAATGTCTGGGTTTAGCTCAGGGACAATATAGACCCAGGTCCCTGGGCTCATGGCACAAGTTTAGCTACTATCATGTCCCATGTAGCCCTGCCCTAGGCAAAGACTCTAACCACTTTGCAAAGACCAATCCATGCTCTAACTTGGAGTGGGAAACCACAAAGAATCAGGCTGGCCTTGGAAAGGTACAGCTGGAATCTGATACAACCTGGCATGTTGAGTAGAGCAGTTCTCTGTGGGAAGCCTATGTTCCCTTCCTGGGACTAATCTTCACCACCTCTGAGATTACCTGGATCACTTTCAAGGAAGGCCACTGTTATGGCTTATATCTAGATGTTCCCAAAGCCTCATACACTCTTAGGTGGGGATTTTGGTAGTGACTGGATCATGGGCATATGATACTGGATCAGTCTACTCATTGGTTTAGCATGGTTCTCAGTGTGATGAATTTACTCAAGAAGGAAGATCCACCCTGGGTGTGGGTGACACCAACCAATAGGCTTGTAGCCTGAATGGAATAAAAAAGGAAAGAAGAAGGAAGGCTGCTGCTTCCTGCCTGCCATGCCATGGACTGTTTCTCCTCTGCCATGCCACCTGCCTTGGAGCCATCTGACTATGAATTGAAACCTCTGCAAACTGTAAGCCAAAATAAATCTTTCCTCCTTTAGCTTGTGGGTATTGGAATTTTGTCCCAGCAAGAAGATGGTAACAAAGCCACAAAAGCAGTGAGGAGGTTGTACGTGGGGTGGAAGTTTCCAGGATCCAGCCTGAGAGCACACTGTGTGGTTCAGGAGAAACAAGATGTTTCTGCTCTGAGAGAGTGAACCTTCTAGCAAACAGGGGGTTCTTAGAAGCTTCCAGATGCCCTGGTGCCAAAGCTGGGTCATCCATGCCTGGCTCCATCTCAAAGCCAGGAGGAGCCTATCCTTGAGGTAAATGGGGAGGAGCTGGCACTTGGGATTCCAAGGTAGACCCTAAGGGTTGACTCCCCAAGAGAGATCTGAAGCTGGCTGAGGGTGGTGCTTTTCCTGCCTAAACATGAAGGCCTTGAAACAGTGTGATAGTCATTTTAGCTCCTTCTCATCAAGGAAACCCTAAGCACCCATTCTGGGTCTCCCCTGGGCGGCCCCCTGCAAGGTCAGAAACATTCCACTCCCTAGATCATGCTGCTGAATGAGTAATCAGTGCGCTAACCTTCAGGCCACAGGTGAGTCACTGGTGCTCCTGATTCCAGCCTGTCCTCCATGCTGGTCAAGACTGACAGAGGGCGAACTGATGAGCCAGCAGAGAAACGGGTCAACGAGACAGTAAAGGAATGGGCACTCAAGCTGAGGACTCACATGCTATCTTTAGAACACAGGTGAACATGACCCTCACAATTCCTCCTACTGTATACAGGGCGTGGGATCTGAGAGTGATTATGCACTTTCTCCAGACAAACTCCAAATGACCCACTGCTCTTATATGCATGCACACAGTGACCATGACCAGTGCAGCCAGGAAAGGAGGGCTCCATCCCTGGCCAGCCCTCAACTGGCTTAATAACACTGTGCAGTGCTGAGGGCATCTCTGACACGCACAGAACCACGGGGCCTAGAAACTGGAATCATGGACTCCTAATTTCACCGATGGAGAAAGTGAGGCCCAGAGGAGAGAAATGGAGTACTTGGATGCATGACACATGTCACGTGGTGTTTGCCATACTCTATCTACTTTTCATAGCTGAGATTATCCTAGTCTAGTAGTCTTCTCTTTACATGGAAGTGAAGAAAGGAGGGCAAAGAGGCACCAGAACTAATGGGGTGGTGGTTACTCGCAAAGCCAATCCAATCCCTTCACAGTCTGGAACAGAGAACGTGTAAAGGACAGGGCAGTTAAACATGACAAAAGGGAATAACCTGCAGGGAAAGCATGGATCTGATGAGAGAGGGACAGTTAGAAACCAACCACACCAATTCTTAGGCCACGTGTGTGCTGACATTAAGTCCTACTTCCTCAACTTGGCTTTAATGGACTTTATTACATGCAACCAAATGAGTCTCTTTTCTTAAATTTTAATATTTTATTTCTCTTATTTTTTGAGACAGGATCTCTCTTATGTAGTTCAGGATGGCCTTGAACTCACTCAGTAGTCCAGGCTGGCCTTTAACTCATGGAGATCCTCCTGCCTCAGCCTCCTGAGTACTGGAATTACACTCTGCACCACCACTACAGTCCACCAAAAAGGACTGTAGTCCATTTTGACATAGAGATATTTGTTGTTTCTAATCAAGATAAGACTACATGTTTCCTGAATTCTAATCCAGGGCTCTGTCAAACCACACCAGGAAAATATAGCAAGCCCTCATTTAATTGGTGTTTCTTCTCAGCTCTGTTTTGTACAATGAACTCACCTCTGATTCCACTAGCTCTTCTTTTTTTTTTCTTTTTTTGTGGCACCAGGGATTGAACTCATGACCTTGTGCTTGCCAGGCAGGCACTTAGGCTGCTGAGCTAGATCCCCGGCCCTGGTGTTTTTGAGACAGGGTCTCACTATGCCATTCAGGCTGGGCTTGAGCTTACTTTGTAGCCTAGGCTGGTCTCGAACTCACAACAATCCGCCTGTCTCAGCCTCCTGAGTGCTAGGATTACAGGCGTGAGCCACCACGCCTGGCTTTCCACTAGCTCTTCTGAGACCTCATTATTCTCTCCTCCAGATATCCCCAACATGGCATCATAGCTATTACAGCTCATAGCTGAATGACCCCCAAAGCCTCGTGTACTTGTGGGCGGGGCTTTTTGGAGGTGGCTAGACCACCGTGTGTAAAGCTGGGATTAAGGGTGTGTGGTTATTAAATTAGTCCACTGCTTGGTTTTACACAGTTCTGGGTGTGGATAACGGGAAGGCCCACCCTGGCTGTGGATGGTACTGCCCAAAGGGCGGGCAGCCTGGAAAGGATAAAGGGGAGAGGCAGGCTGCTACTGCTCCTGCTGCTGCGGCTGCTTCTCTACTTTGCGGCTTTGCTGCCTTCTGCCCACGATGAACTCTTGCTCCTCTGCAACACCCCTCTGCCATGCCACTCTCCCTTGGAGCCAGTCAACTATGAGTTCATAGTTGAAACCTTCACAAACTGTGAGCCAAGTAAACCTTTCCTTCTTTAACTTTGGGTGTTGAGTATTTTGTTTCAGCAATAAGAAAAGTAATTAAGACACAGCCCAACTTTCCAACAATCCCAAATACAAGTCTCATCTTATCTTACGAAAGTCTGCGATATCACTACTCAAACTATTAATGATCCTCGCCTGATGTCATCATTCATGACATCATTGACCATCCTCCAACACTTCTAGTATGTCATTACCAACACGGGCACTAGCTCAGTCATCTCACATTCTCAAATGACATCACCAACCAGGTCACTGACAATCTCAGTATGATGTTAGCATCGAGGTCACTTGCCTGCAGTGCCTCAGTTACCAATGGAGTCTAAGAGCTCCATCAGAATCAAAGCTTGCAGAGACTTGGTCCTGGTCCATGGAGTACTTTGTTCTCAGTGGCACAAACTCTAGAGAAGGGCTAGAGGGTTCAATGACCCAGATGGGAGCCCCTGACCCCAGCCTTCACTGTATAAAGAAACAGAGACTCAAGTCTGGGGCCAGTGAAGAAATTTTTAGGCTTTTCCAGGCCGTAAATTTTGGCCAGGCCACAGGTACTTACTGAAAGTGAGTATTTGTGGCTGGGTAGGATGGAAGGAGGGAAAAGAGAGAGAGAGAGAGAATGAATTGATGGCTGGGACTTACCCCTGATTACTACTTCGTGCATCTGCTCTTATTGCTTCCTTAAGCTGCTTTGTACTCCTTCCCACATTGTCTAAAGAGTCTACTAGTCCACGAGGACCTTCTCTGGGAGGTCTTCCACAGCAGTCAGTCTCCAGAGTTATCTCTTGTGTGAGTTATCTCAGGAGCTCTGAGCAGGTCTTTTCCTAGGCCTGCCATGAGGGATGGAGACAGCACATTCTGGCTTGCTCCACAGTCGTCTTGCTCTTTTTGGAGACAGAGTTGCCTCCAGCTAACCCTGCCCTGCTAGATAATCATTAAGGCCCCCCCAACTCTGCTCCTGAATCATCCACAAGATTTGGAGGGAGGGAATCAAACCTCGATTAGATAAAATCTAACATGGGAAAAAAAAAAACCTAATGTGGCTATTCTCAGGCAAGGGAGTTAGTGGGTGTGTATAGGTGCATGGGTGTGGGTGTTTTGTAGTGCCAGGGATTGAACCCAAGGACTCATACATGCTACATCCCCAGCCCCCACGTATGTGTCTTAATTCACCACAGACCAAAGTTCATCAGCTTTCCCTACTAGATGCCTGGCAGAACAGTGCCCACTGAGGAATATCAATCAACATCTTCTTGAACAGGGAACCATCAGTGGGAACCACAGGCCCGTAACTCCACCTCTGGCCAGCTGGTAACAGCTCTAGATCATGGGTGGACACTCTGGAGTATTCTGACTGTCAGGAAAACCCTGGGCTCCTACTCAGGATTCAAGGAGAGCAAAACAGGCAAAAGGCATTTGATGCAGTTGGAGGCTAATGCCAGGTCAGAAGTGAGTAGGAAGTAGATGCTAAACTGCAGAGACAAGGTTACCATGCTAGCCTCAGACAGCAGGCTTCCTCTTGTACTATGGCGACCTGAATGGGGCCAGCCCAGGACGGGCTCCAAGACAGCAGCTGTTTGATGACTCCCTTATTAAATCATGCAAGAGGCACTTGGAGGGGGTGTGTGGTAAGCAGAGTAATGCCCCCCAAATGTCCATATCCTAATCCCCAGAACCTATAAATATGTCACTTTGCATGGCAAAAGGGACTTTGCAGATGATTAAATTAAAGATCTTGAGATGAGGAGATTATCTTGGATTATCTGGGTGTAATCACAAGGGTTCTTGTAAGGGAAAGAGGGAGGCAAGAGAGTAAGAGAATGAAATGTGACGACAGAAGCAGATGTCAGAGTGATGCAGCTGGTGGCTGGAAGGCCATGAGCCATGGAATGTGGGCAGCCTCTAGAACCTAGAAAAGAGGAGAAAACAGATGCTCCCCACAAGCCTCCAGAAGGGACACAATCCTGCTGATGCCTGATTTTAGACCAGTGAAATCCATTTGGAGCTTTTTATCTCTAGAACTGTAAGATATAATTTTGTGTGACTTTGAGCCCTATTTGTGGCCATTTGCTACACACAGTAGCAGCAGGAAATGAATTAATAGGTATTCAGGGAAGGCTGACCCAAACTCTACTTTTAGGAATTGGAAAAACAGGTTCTCATAATGCACTTTTTTCTGGTATGTTTTGGAAGCAGTTTATCTGTAGAAGTCAGGAGGATGGAGTCAGTGATTGTCACTCAGGCCTTCTGGTGACAATGAAACCATCCTTGAGTTTCCCACACTCCAACAATGCCACCTTGGATTCCATGAACAGAGATGCCCCTGCCTTAGGATTTTCGTAGACTCCTGGGCCAGGGGACCAGCACAATGCTGGACTGAGAAAGGGGATTGGTCACTAGAGGGTTCCAAGTCCCAAGCATGGCTCAGAGGCCAGGATGCCTAGCTATGCTCAGGCTCCCAGGAATGGAGGCTTTTCCAAGCATTGTCATTGGATTTGAAGTCAGGTTTACCCAGTGTGGGAAATAAGAGCAAGGCCTTAGAGACAGAATACATCAAACAGGACATTTAATTTGATTTAGGGAAAATGAGGCAAACATTTGAGAACCTAAATAACTAACCAGTAATTAAACTAACAACAGGAATGCCCTTGCACTACAACTCAGTGAGCACAGTGGCCTTTATGGACTATATTTACAAAGAGACCTGACAACATAATTAGTCCTGTAAATTTTACACAGCCTGCAGCTGAGGAATGATGGATTTTGTGTGGGGAGGATGAACAGGGAGAAATGAGGTGGATGAATTTCCATTTTCAGTAAATGAAATTAACACTGCTTAATTAGTGAAGCTGACAAGTAAATGACCAGGAAGGATTTAAATCCCTAAAAGTGTGTCTCTGGCCTGGGTAGACCCAGGGACAGGCCCGGATACAGTGGGACAGAGCAGAAATGGGCTTAGTGCTGGGACCTAGGGCCTGCCATTGGCTCCTTTTGAAGGTGCTGTCTCCAGAGGCAGCCTGGGCCAAGGCGCAATGACTCCCCTGCCCTTCCCACATGAGACCCTCTGGGAAGCTTCCTGCACCATCTCCTGTGCGATACCTTGGGACAGCACAGATTTCTAGGATCTGTTCTGCCACTCTTGCCTACAGGCCATGCGAGAGCCTATTCCCTGCTACGACCTGGCTAATGAGCCAGAAAGCACCCCTTCAGTACTGCAGGCTGACACGACTGCTGTTCGGCAGCACTGAGCCAATCTTTTCCTGGACTCGCCCCCTTTGCCCTCCAGCGTTCCTCCACCTGCTTTTACCTGCTGATGGCCTCTTTCTCCATTCTTCTGGGAACATGGAGCCTGGCCCTAGGAGGATTCCAGCACTGAGCTTGAGCAGCCTCGTGTGCTGGAACCTAGGAGCCCTCGAGGGGAGGCAGGCATGTTTCTGCACCACTGCACCACTCACTTTTTCCTCCCTACTTGCTCCTGACCTGACTCTGGTCAATCTGTCCTGTCTTGAAGATGGGAGATTGGTCTCAGTCTTCCACTTAGTGTATATGTCTAACCCTACCAAAGTTTTATGTGGCTGGGTCACAGAATAAACATCTGACAATTCCAGGCAAAAGGAGGTTTAAGAGATCTGATCTGAGCTTATCGGGATCAAACCCAGCAACAAATCCAATTCTTATTCCAGTGCTTGTCCACATGAGGCAAACTGGTTATAAGGGATTGGTATTTGGAAGCTTCCAAAGACTGTGATGGATGCTGATGAGACCAGCTGCTCCTCAGAATGACTTCATCTGGCAACTGGTGTGCCCTTGCCTACCTTGGCTTTGCATTCTTTCTTCCATTAAGGCAGCTGGACATCCAAGAGCATGGGCCTCCCAGAGGCCACCTCAGAGTAAACATGCGAGCCAGCCGAGGCTTGCTCTGCTCAGGCCTCGGTAGGTTGTACTGAGACACATAAGGCTCTATAACAGATGCTCATCTGAAAGCTGGTCAACAACTCCTGTGCCAGTGACAGCAACAAATACCAGTGCCACTGGACCTTGCTGTCTGAGAGAGATTCCCCTCCGTCCTCCAGCCTCCTTGCTCTGCTCAGGGCTGCTGAGGGTACTGCCGGGAAGTGAGGGGAAAGTATGACAGATAAATCAGCAATGACTGTCCTTTATGCAGGTGGCTCCTGGGGCTTGCAGTGCATGTTTACTTAGCCTCCCCACATCACCAGTGAGGAGAATGAAGTTCAAGGGTATGATAACAAGGATGACCCCCAGGGGAAGGTCCATGGCTGACGGTGGGTACCACTTGGGCACATGGATGCAGCTCAAGGGACCAAGGAAAGACAAGGACAGCTTCCCATATAAGGGCCTGCCCAAAGACTGGGCCTGTTAAGCTCAAGAGTATCTATTTGTGGGAAGTATACCCTTTTCTGCCACTCCTAAGACTACCCCCCGAATAGCCTCCACATCACCCCAAACAGTAGACACTGCTTAACTCTGGGTGAACACAACCCCAAACAGAGGACGCTGCTTAAACTCGGGATAGAACTGATGGGGTTTCTCCTCCTGCCTTTTGGGAAGCTACCTCACCTCAGTCCTGGGCAGAGAGCCTAGGCTGAGAGCAGCCTGGCAGACCGGGTCAACACCCACTGCTGGAAGGGCCCACCCAACCCCCAGGCCCTGTTGCAGGCCCAGTAGCTGCAGCGGAGGGCGAGGAATGTGCTAGAGTTCCTTGCCAGAGGGGGAGGGTGCTTCCCGTTTGGCAGCATCCCACCTTCAGGAGTGGGGACACAAAGCAGGCATTTAGGGCATCCTCAAAGGCAGCCCAGACCACAAGACTGGGAGCAGCTCCAAGGTCTCCTCCCTGAGAGGAATGACAAACGCCCACTCTCCTCCCTCTCCTGGGTTAAAGAATGGGTGGACTGGTGATCTGAGGGACAGCGACCAGGAGCTTGTATGCCTGCCAGCCAGCAGCAGCTTAAAGTATGGAGAGGTTTTTCTGTTCCAAGAAGCTGATCCTCCCAGCCAGAGAACATGCAGTTAGCACTGGGACTGCGCCTAGCACGAAGTACAGGGCCCTCTCCAGTCAGGAAGGGGGAACATCGGAGCCAGCAGTGTCGTAGGGGCTTCTGCTCAGACCACAGAACAAGAAGGAAAAGCAAACTGCCAAGACACGTTACCATGGGTGCTGCCTCCTGCCTCCTGCCTCCTGCGGTACTGGCAGAGGCACGGACACCTGGACCACAGTGGACTCCCAGGGCACAGGGCTGAAGGATGAACTGCACACAGTGGCCCCACCTCACCCTGACCCTTAGTCTGCCCCAGGGCCTGGTCAGGAAGGCCCGATGAGGAGGCAGGGAGAGGGCCTCTGCCTGAACCCACAGTTGTGGTTCCAGACCTTCCCTCTCTCCTTAGGAAGCCAAGACCAGGTCTCCCAGCCTGTCTCATATGGGCAGTTTCTCCCTGGATGGGAGGTATCCTTGTCCTTCAATTCCTCCAACAGTTTTCCCTCAGGAGACACAATCGTCTGGGATAACTTACCAAGGTCTTTGAGGGCAGAGCCCCTTTGGCAGCCAATCATTGCCTTCCCTATTTCTCAGCCCTCCAGACTTTGACCCCTCTGCCAGAGTGCTTTCCCTTCCTCTGAGGCTCTGTTGGCATATTCAGCTCCATACATTCCTTTACACTGGCACTCGCTGCCCATATGACTGTGGATGTTCTCTGTTAGACTGTGAGCTGCACCCCTGCACCCCCCCTCCCAGGCAGTGACTGTCCCAGTTATTTTCGTATTCTTAAATCTGGGAGAGAACTCTGCACAGAGTAGGTACTTAATGTTTGCTGTTTGCAGGAGCAGAAGAATAAACAGCCAGATCACTTACAGGAGCCATGTCCCACTGCAAACAGATCATTGTACTTTGGATTCCTGCAAAAGAAATATGAACCGGTTGGCACTGGAAATGAACATGGCCTTCCCATGGGCACTGGTTCCTAACTACACCACAGCCATCTCCTACCAATTAATTGGAGACCGTGGACGATCCTGCAATCTCACAGGAATACCAGTCCTCTTTTTGTCGTACTTCCGTGTACTACATTGAAGGCTGTTTAAGTGCTAGAGAAGCGGCTATGCAAGCCTTAGCACGCAGTGGGCGCGCCAGGGCTCCGGGGTTGCTGCAATGTCTATACTCACCAGCAGAGGGCGGTGACGGCCAGGCGCTTGGCCTTGTCGTTTTGGAACTTCCAGAGCGGCAGCAGCGTACCCTCCTGGTCCCGGTATTCGTCAGCAGCATCCTCATAGTACTTAAAATCTTAAACACGGGAGAGTCAGCCCTCAGACTACCATTCTGGGGCAAACCCAAGTCCACCATTTACTGTCTATCTCCATGGGCAATATGATGAACTTCTTTGTGTTTTGGAGAGGAAATAATAATTGTAACTCTGAGTGTTGTCGTGAGAAATAGTCATTGAGTTATATGAAAAGTACTTAGAAAAAATGCCTGGCACACAGTAAATTCTTTCTGAGTGTTAGCTATTGTTACTGCCATTGCTGTTGTTGGAGGCAAATTACAACATAGCAGCCAGGTGTCCTGCTTATCCCCATGAGTTTCCCCAGCACTTCAGAAGGCTCAGATTGGAGCAGCCAAATTTAAAGAGTTCTGCTGCCAGAGGCTGATTAATAATGCTATTCATTCTGCCTCTTAAATCCCTGAATGAAGCCCATCTTACCTATTGCCAACTTTCACTATAATGAACCCGCCTGATCCTCCATGGATTCCCCAAACTCAACTTCATCTGCTCTCAAAATTGTCTTCTATTTTCTCTAAATAGGGTAGAAGCCCCATCTTCCCACTTGTCTAAACCAGAAACTTGGGTAGTCCTTGGCTGATCTTTTTCCATCATTTCTCATATTTTCCTTCATTATCTTTTAACCTATTCACTTCTATTTAAACCCATAGCCACTGCTCAGGTTCAGGTTCCAAAATCCATCACCTAGGTTACTACAACCATTCTTGCTGCCTTCATAGCCTGTCTTCCAGGTCGTGTCCCACAGAGCTACCAGAGTGAGAGTAAGCCATCTGCTCCGTACCCACTCTCTCCATCCCACTGGAACCCCCTCAATGGCTATCCTTGGACAGGGCTTCCCTAGTCCAACTAAGGCTCCTGGCTACTTCTAGCCAGCTGTTCATGCAACCTCTATATCAATTAGTATCAGCAAATGAAGTTTCATTTTTTGGTTGTTTCTACATGCTTTTCCAGGTCTAAATGTCCTGCTGCTCTCTATTCATTCCTGATCCAGATCAAATTACTCCTTTTCCTCTGTAAATCCTTCATTTTCTTTACCTCTTTTTCTTCTTCTTTTTTTTTGGGGGGGGTACCAGAAATCAAACTCAGGACCTCACACTTGCAAGGCAGGAGCTGTGCCACTGAGCTATACCCCCAGCCCCTCTTTACTTCTTTCTCTCTCTCTCTCTCTCTTTCTTTTTAATTTTATTTTGTTTTTTAAAATGGACTCTCACTATGTTGCCTGGACTGGTTTGAAACTCCTGGGATCAAGCTATTCTCCACCTCAGCCTCTAAGTAGCTGGGACTGCAGGCTCAGGCCACTATGTCAGCTTGTTTTGAGTTTGAGTTCTTCCACTATTCCAGCCCTGCCTCTTTTCTAATGAAACATCTGTCACACTGTCCTTTTGGCTATCTTCCCAACCACATACTCCTTATATTCATCTCTAGGTTGCCAGCACTTAGTACAGGGACAGCCACACAGCAGACATCTAATGACTGTTCAAAGAATGCTGAGAAATTAAAGCAACAAAAGCGAAGCAGTTCTTGGTCTTCTTTCCAAACAAGGATGACAATTAGAAAATGAACCCTCTTATCCAAATTGATCAGACAAACCCGGCATTGCCCGAGACTCGCTCAAAATGCCCCACACCCTGAGGATGTGGAATGTCATTTGAGCCTCAAAAATGTCCCAGAACAGGTGAGTGTGATGGCACACACTTGTAATCCCAGCACTCAGGAGGCTTAGCAGGAAAACTGCTATGAGTTCAAGGCCATCCGGGGCTACAAAGTGAGTTCAAGGCCAGCCTGAACTGCATAGTGAGACCCTGTCTCAAAAATACACATACAAAAAGTCTCAGAACAAAAACGATTAGAGTAGTCAGAAAGGCATGATCCTTGATCACATCAGAGATCCTGGGCTTGGGGTAACTCTGAAAATACCTCATGTTAGAGAAGAGATTAATTGGTAACACTTCTCTGTTTTCACTTCGCCTTCATGATTACAGTTCCCAAAAGGAAAAAAAGAGTGTGCAATTAACAAAAATCAAAGTTCAATGCATTTTTTAATGTGATTGGGTTCTTATAAATGAAAGTGGTTCAGGGGCCAGTTTCCCCATGGACATTAATCAAGTTTGCAGCCCTGTGGTGGGCCACTTACAGAGCTGCATTTCAGGAAGCCAAGCTGTGTGAGTGACAAATTCATTCACAGCTGCTCTGTACTTTGACAGCTTTGAAAAGCACTCAAGGTCGGTTTCCAGCCTGAATGATAACGAGGGGGCTTGTTTAGGCTGCTGGTCTTGGCAGCCTTAGTTTCTATGTCCCATGGGTGAGCAATGAGCATCAAGTCACCAAGGAGCCCTAGGCTGTCAGCAAAGGAGCCAGCCAGCAGCAAGGAGCTGCCAGCTCTGGGGAGGCAGCTGCTCCAAATCAATGCGCAGCCTCTTAGGGAGATACAAGCCACTTGGGAGTGTGCTGTTCATGCCATGGGAAGGGTTCCGTTTCCCTGGCACTGTCAAAGACACCAGAATTTCCCAGGCCCCCAGGATTTAAGTGTTTCTCAATCAATGTCTTTCTTTGCCTCATCACTAATTAATCACCAGATCTATTGAGTGTGTTTATTTGAAACATCTCTTCCAGCTCAGTGGCTCTATAGCCTAGTGGAGAAGTGATTAGGTGACGGATCTAAGGGGCCTGTGTTTGAGTTCTGACTCCATCACTCATGGCTCCCACTATTTGTGTAATGCCCCCCTGAGTTTCTCATCTATAAAATGGAGATAATAATAGTATCCACTTCACAGTGTATTCATCCTGAAAAAATTAAACAATTCAGTACATGTAAATTGCATAGCACAATGGCACTACTAATCTTTTACTATTGTAAGTGCTCCTTTTTCTTTGTCTCCTATGATGCAGGGTGGTAAATTGTGGCAAGCCCCATTCCATTCCACACCTTCACCTCTGTCCCTATGTTCTGCCCAATCACAGCTTCCTTCAGCTTTGTTCTCACTGGCTGTGTCCCTGCCTGGCTGTGTCTCTGGATTGTCTGCAGAGAGCTCAGATCCCCTGTGGTATCCAAGGCTTTTCATAAACTGAAGTCAACAGCCTCTCCAGTGTGAACTCTCACCACTTCCCAACATCCTCAGGGCTGGGAGTTAGCTTTGCTGTTCCTGAAGCTTTCCTTGACTACTCTCACTCATCTTTTGTTTGTTTGTTTGTTTTTGGTACCGGGGATCAAACTCACAACCTTGCGCTTGCCAGGCAGGCGCTTATGCTACTGAGCTAAATCCCCGGCCCCTTCTCATTCATCTTTGATCTTCCGGTTTCATACGTTGAGGCGTCCCAGAGCAGTATCTATTTTGTACATTCTAGCTTTCTAGTGTCCCCATGCTGGCTGAGTGGAGAACAGAACATGGAGTGAAGAAGTTTAAGAACTAGATATGGGTTCCTCACACTTATCAGCCAGGTAGCCTTGGCCTTAGCTGACATGTGTTCAAAGGGGTGATCATCTCTGCTCTGCCTGCTTCCTAGGATTGTTAGGAAGATAACATGGCATCACTAATGCACAAGTGCTTTTAATACCATTGTCTGATCTCATCACTACAGAGAATCATTGTCCTTTGCTAGACTGTTGTTCATGGTTGATTTGCAAAATGTCTCATCTTTTCAATGACATCCAGAGAGAAGGAAGGGACTTTTTCTCCCCTTGTCTATAGGGTATAGCATAAGACACTCAAATATGAGCATTTAATAAAGTATTTCTAATATTATCACCTTAAATCTTACCTTGAGCAACATCATCATATGTATTCTGGTTGACCATCCGCTCCACAATTTTAGCAGCTTGGGACACTTTGGTGATATCATCACTCTGTGGAGATACAGAAGCCATGCATCGTCACAAGCCAGTGCCTGACAAGGTCGTACACCCTGAGATGGACCTCGGACTTACAATTGGTTCAACAATGCCTCCCTGTCACTCTCTGTATTTGGATCCCTGCCTGGCTCAAGGCCCAGTTCATTCTACCACTACCTTCCAGAAACCTTTTCCTCACAGATGGTCTAAGCCAATTTATCTGGCCCCTGGACAGAGCCTGCTTCACATTCTGAATTTGTTTTGGAGAAGACATGTCTCTGAGCACAAGATAAGGTATAGGAAAAAAAAAAAAAAAAACAACCCAGGCAGAGTATTGGAGGGGACAGCAGACAAGGACAGATGGGAGGCTTCTTTGGTGGGACAGAGAGGTTTCATCAGCTCAGGAAATGACAGACTTCCATTAAAGGCTTCAGAGATTTCTTGGTCCAACCCTCTTATTTAGTCACAGATTGAGGAAGTCACAAAGGCCCAAAGAGGGAAAGGTATGCTTGCAGAGAAGTAAGAGGCAGAACTGAGACACTTAATCCCAGGGTCCTGCTCACTGCTTAGACCAGAGAGAGAGCAGGAAGTTTCATATCAGGGAAAATGACTCATTTTGAATGAAGAAGCAGGAATCTCATTGTGTGAAATTCTATAAATCTACATTGTAAACCATTGTAATGTAATGTAAATTAATGTAAACCAATGTAAATTCTATAAATCTACACTGTAAACTTGGCAGGTTAACAGAAGAGCAAAGAGTTTGGGGCTAGCAAGACAAGCCCAAAGAGTTTGGGGCACATGGGAGGCTGATAGGGCAGTCCTTCAGAAGGTGTCCAGGGGCCAGACCTATGGATCCCGAGGAGTGGCAGTGGCAGGTGGTGATAAGAGAACAGGTTCTAGAGCCACACAGACCTGCATTTCTACCCTATCCCAACAATGAGGAGCCGGATGGTATCCTTGAACAAGTTACTCAACTCTTCCTGAGTTGCAGAATTCTTATGACAAAGTGAGGATGATGATAGTATCAGCCTTATAGGGTTATTGTGAGAATTAAACGCAATGAGGAACATGTTATGATTTGACCTGGCTTCTGGTAATGATGGTAGAAGTGTAGCATCAGAGGAAACAAAGCAAAGTGGGCACTTTCTTTTATGTTTTGTTTGGAGACAGAACTTCATTATGTACTTCAGGGCGGGCCTTGAACTCACTATGTAGCCCAGGCTGGCCTTGAACTTGTGGCAATCTTCCTGCCTCAACCTCTTAAGTACTGGAATTATTGGTGTGTGCTACCATATCTAGCAAAGTGGAGGCTTATAAAGTTGCATCTGGGGAACTATTCTTTGATGGCCTTTTGCCATACCTCAGACTGACTCCAAATTTATATCAGAAAATAGATCAAGGAGGGCAAACATTGGAGTCTTATAATCGTTGTCCTCAAAATTCATATGGTTCCAGCAACTTTACCTGCTCCCTGACCCAAAGCACAATTCTCTCCCTGCAGCAGTTGCCTGCGGAGTTTGACCATCTCCCTGTGAGACTGCTTTCTGTGATCAGATGGCCAATTAGCTAAAACCTATCTCCCTAAGCCTTCTACCTATGGTCCTGTATCTGTCTTCTTGCCACAAGGAATGATGCGCATGATGATAGCTCCTCTGATGTAGCAGAATAGTGCCTTGTTCCCCCAGGTCAGCATTTCCTAATACGGCCTCTCTCAAACATTATCAGCCATGGCATGGCATATCAATAGCAGGCAAGAGCCATGTTAGGGGCTGTGCATACATTACTTTAGGTTTTCACAACAATTTTGTAAAGTAAGTATCATTAAGATGGCTTTACAGATGAGGAAACTGGAGTCTCAGAAAACTCCAAGTAACAAATGGAAACACCACGATATAAACTCAAGTCTGTTGACGCCAGGGCCTATGCTCTTGCCCTATATAGAGAGTCATTCCCCTCTCATCCTGGTCACCCTCTTCTGGTTCTAGAAGCCTCAGGGTTCCAGATGTGCTCTGAGGAAAGTACAGTAGGTGTTCACCTTCCTTATTATTGATTCTACGTGACTTGAGCAGCCACATCTCTTATTGGTTCTAACTGAATTTGTGGCCTCTGAGCCCTTTCCCCCATTCTTGCCTAATCTTTCAGATCAGACAGGCTTGCGTTCATAGCTGTGCATTCACACAATCACTAATGAAACTGAGAACTGAGGTACCTGATGATACAGGGTATCATGAACTTATTGTCTTTTCTTTCCTCCTACACACCTGAATTTTATACCAACCTAAACAAATCTGAGTCTTTGACAAAAGGTGTTATTACTCTGCTCCAGCACTAGGCCTAGGGAAAGGGGAAGGTAAAGGCCACTCCCATCCTATTCCACAGTCTGGCCCAGTATGTGGCATCCCAGTTAGAGCTCAATTTTTTCTGGAAGAGATTGCACTCACTGGGGTGTGGATGTACATTATCCTCCCCGGTGTCCTGTCTCTACTGTAGTTTCCTAGCCCAGGGGTCTGGGATTTGCCTATTTCACAGCCTTTTGTGCCAGTCAGGTCAGAAGAGCCCAATGTGGTAGATGGGTGTGGAGAATTTCTCCACTTTGAGGGTATTGTATGACTCTGGAAGGGCTTAAGCCCAGGTCAATTTCCAGGCTCAGTAACAGGAAGTTTTTTCTAGTTGGTAGGTCTTACTGGTTATAACTGAAGTTTCTTCAACCATAGATCTCAGTACTGAGCCCACAGTGAAAACCCAGCTCTTCACATGAACCTGACCTAGGTCAAAGGGTCCTTTGAAGGTTCTAACCTACAGGGAATGGTGCAGGGGAAGTCAAGGATTTGAACAGAGCAAACCTCAGTACAGAGGTTCCATCTTTCACCTTGGGAGTTCCTTTACCCAGTGTGGCCACAATCACTGACTGCCTGGTCAGTGACTGAATGAAACTTAATAGGGACAGTTCCTAATATGGGGGATGCTCGAACTTCCCCTCAAATGTGACATCATCAGGGTCATGGAACAGAAAAATGAGAGGAAGTAAGAACATCTCAGACAAAGGAAGCACAACTTCCTTAATTGCTTTGGCTTTTATTCTGGAGTGGAACAGTACTTCCCTAGAGCTGCCGTGGGAGCTCTCCGAGGTGCTGAAACCAGCCCCCAGTTTCCTGCGAATCTCTTCCATTGCAAGTCACACACATCCTGATCTCCACACTGAAACTCTGGCTCCTGATTCAGATGTCACTCTGTCAAAAGGACAAATGTTCCCCTTCTTCATCTCCCTAGGGTGGCCCTCTCCACAGTGACTTCCTATAGCTGTATTAGTGTAACTCCCACACTGACCCCAAATCTATGTTGTCCACAAGCTGATAAACGCCCCTCTATGATGATTTTTATATTGATTCCCACATGGATAATCATGGGAACTCCAGTCCAGAATGGCCATCCATTGACCTGGCATTGATGGTATTTCTAACCACTTCTGACCTGGTTCCTGGCCTTGAAGACTCACCCTAAATATCAGGCACAGTTAAACCCAGGGACTGATAACAGAAGAGCTTCTCACCCTCCCAAACTCCAGGGAAGTGGTGCCTTATCTCACCCTACCCTAGATGGACCCCCCCAGCTCTTTCAGACTGTAAATGATGCTTTCAAGAAACTCCACATCTTCCATCATCCCTTAGCTCAGTGATCTTTAATCCTTGCTAGCCTCCAGACCTAGATCAAAAGGGAAAGAGGTGTGGGATGCTAGAGGTAATTGTAGCTCTCCTCATATCTTCCCCAAGGAAAGAACAATTCAAACCTCAAAATTAGCCACCTTTTTAAGTATCCATGAAGCCCTCCCAGACAGCAAGTTTTCTGTATATCTAGGAGCTAACAGCCCACTCAGACATTCTGTGATAGAGCCTAGGGTGCCCCCAGCAAACCTGGGATTCCATGGATGTCAGTTTCCTCATGGTCATCTTTCCTGTTTTTTTAGCCACTGGAGTCTTTGTCTTCTCTTTCTCTTTGATCTTTTCCTGCTTCTTGAGCTCTTCCACATAGGCATCATAGATCTCCCACTAGGTAAAGGCAAGATGAGAGAGTCACCACATGAGACAATCTTCCCCCAGCCAGCTCCTCTTCAGCCTTCAGATTTTAGGAATTTGGTGTGCCACATCCCTCTATAACATCCTCTGCTCACTCCATTGTAATTATGTATTCAAAGTCTATCTTCTCTGCCAATGATCATTTCTGGAACAGAAATGAAGGCGCTCTCAGAATTTATCTACTCTGAACCTCAGGGTCTGTGTCTTCAGCTGGAGATCAACATTGTTCTAGACTACACCTTCATTAGGCAAAACAAATGGGAAAAAACAGGTTAGCTCACATTTTTGTGTATGTGATTTAGAAGACTGAATCAGGAAATTTTAAAAATATCTCCTTCCACGGAGATGGGATAAACATAATGACTCAGGCTATCTATAGCACTGATCATACCTCAGCATTAAAAGGAGATAAAATGTAAGCAAACCCCTGCCAAGTGGATTTGAAGAACAGGAACTCAAAGGACAGTAGCAGAGCAAACAGGAAGAATCTGGAGCTGGGCAAATGCCATACAGCACACAGAGTGCTCCCCAGAGCTGGGCAGTCACTGCCACCTGGAGGCCAGATAGGCACACCTTACATTTAAAAATTGATTCACTGACTAGTACTCCATACTGCAAAGCACTCGGCATTTGTTATCTCATTCACAGTCTTCCAACAACCCTGAGGGACTTTTTGTCATTCTCTTCACAGAAATGGAGGCATTAAGAAAAAAACTGAGGCATGGTTTGGTCAAGACCCTACAGTAGAAACAGCAGCCAGGTGTGGTGGTGCACATCTGTAATCCCAGCACTCTGGAGCTGAGGCAATAGAATCGCTGCGAGTTTGAGGCCAGCCTGCACTGAATAGTGAATTCAGGGCCAGCCTGAACTACGTAGAAGGACCTTTTCTCACAAAACCAACCAACCAACCAAACAAACAAACAAATAAGCAAACAAAAAGAATAGCAAAACTGGCCTGAGCTCAGGTTTTCCTAACACCATATCCTGTGCAAATCAGCATGGCCATCTGTTATGGTTTGTGTCTGGGTGATCCCCCAATGCCTCATACGGTCATGGAGGCAGCTGAGTCTAGTGTTTTTGATTGGTTCATTGTCTAGCTCTGGGATTGGTGGCATGAGTGCTGCACCTACTCAGGGACAGGTAGCCAGCATACAATATAAGGGAGGGAAGGAGGCGTGCTTTCCCTTTTTGCCCTTTTTGCTCTTGTTGCTTGCAGCTGCAATGAATGGCTGCCCCTTAGCCACACCACCCTGCCTTGGAGCCAGCTGAGTATGGACTGAAACCTCCAAAAACTGTAAGCTAAGTAAACCTTTCCTTCCTTCATTTTGGGCATCAGGTATTTTGTCTCAATGAGAGAAAAGTAACCAAGACACCATCAAAGAGGACTTGAGGAAAGAAGGGGGTCTGTAGGCTCCTGGGAGGACAGAATGAGAGTGCTAACATTTCACAGTGCCAAAAGTGCCAGAATGTCCACAAGAACAACCATTCTCTCCTAGTTCTGGAGGAAGCTTTACATTTTCAACAACCTTGTCCTGTGGGCATGTCTGGTCCAGAGCTCTCTGTGTGAGACCTACTGTCTCATATGTCTAGTATTCAGAGATTGGATGCTCAGGACAATGAACAGGAAGTGGGTACATAAGCAGGACAGACTGCCATAGGACTCCCTAACTAGCCACTATCTCCTTTGCTGTTGAATGCAGCAAGGATGCATGGGAGTGGGGATGGTGGTAGGTTTCAGGTTGGCCCAGGACCTCACCTGATTAGCTGTGGCTGAAAAGTTTGTCCTGGGAGGAGGCTCCATCTGGCATTCTCGATCCTGAAGGACAACGACAATAGGAAACCCACAAAGGCTCTCACTTGTTCTCACTTAACCCAACAGTGCATCTTTGGGAGAAGCATTTTGGTTGGAGCTGAGGAAAGGGCTGGGGAAGTAAAGAGTAGCCTGGGCAAAGGATTGGATGATGTATTCAAAGCTTACATTTTTTCTGTTTTGGTCCCCTTCAGAAAAAGACTAAACTATAAAGCAAGATGGGTGATGCTAGATTGTGTCAGTTTTAAACAAGATAAATTCCAATTAGGGACGGTCAGATCTATAAGAAGCTAATCTGCCACCTGCTTTCAGGCACAGGGCATAGAAGTCAGCTTCCCAAGGCCCTGGACTAATGCTTTTTATTCTAAGAAGGCTTCTCTCTAATACTGGGGTCTCTGGCTCCACCAGGAAAGTAACCATCTCCCCATTTTATATCCCTCAGATTATGCAATGTCAGTGTAAGAAGAACAAAGGGTGATGCGGTGCTGCCAAAAACATACCCTGTAGACCTCGCCACCATCGCAGACTCATTTCCGTAGAACACTGCTTTTGTGTATGTGAGTCTCTCACCTAAAACTGTGTAGGTCCTCTCAAGCTGATTCTTGGGGTCCTCCATACTTACAAGTCAGGGAACCTTCTAGCTTTTCCCAGCGGCTCTACCATAACGACAACCAACTTGGTTGAACTGGTTCCTTACACTCTAGCACACTGTGACCTCCTCTGTTCTCCCCAGGTCCTGATTTCTACTCTTTGAAGCTCAGCTCAAGTTTCAGCTTCTCAGTGAAGTTTGGGGGATCTGGCCTCCTTGTCACTCCTGATCTGCTCAGATGGGTTTTTGGGATCTGACCATCTGCTCTCAGCACATGGAGAGATAAGCTGTGGTCTGCCCTATCACCTCTGCCAAGATGAGGCTGGCAGGCGTGGGGTCAGGGCTGCTTTCGCTACCATGCACGGAACAAAGCTTCAAAGCAAAGGGACCGTAGTAGCTCTACCCGGAGAGGGTGGTTGAGAGTCTGTGAGGCTCTGTCACTGAAGTTAAACTGGTTAGTAAGCTTTCGCTCCTTGGGCTGCTTAGGAGTCATCAATTCTTCTTCAGTCACTTTTTCAGCTACCTGGAAACAAAGACCCAGAGGATCAGCTGTGAGAGAGAGGAGGTGGGAAATTAGGAGAAAGGGGAAGTCCTGTCCTGGGATAGGATGGAGGTGGGAGAGAGGATGCTGCCAGGCGTGTTGGAACCTACGGGTTCTAAATTTTCACTTTTGGCCTCCCTCCTTCCAACCAAAGCCTCCATCCATGGCTTGAGCTGAGAGGGGCTAGAGAGCAACATCGTCCATACCTCAGCTGTAGGTATATCTGTTTGACTCCCAGTTTCTGTTTCTGCTTCCTTGGGCTCTTCATCTTCTTCAAGGATTTCTGCATCTGAAAGTACTACCTTGGCAGACTCCTGTGAACCTTGTTAAGATATTGCCGATGAGCTCAAATTCCAAGCCTCTTCTCCCACTCCTTGGTAGGGAGAACCTTTGTGTCTGGGGGGTTCTTTGGGCCTAAGTGGCATGAGTTAGCTCCCGGGCCTATTCGGGACACCCAGCTATGGAACATTATGTAAGCAGAGGTTCTATAAAGTTCTAGTACAGGGATCAATTGCTTAAAATGATCAGAGAAAGGAGATCAGGCTCAGGTCCACAGCCTCCAGGTGGTCCAGGGTCCTACCTGCTACCAACTCATCACGGTAGTGCTGCCTCCGTCCTTCATCTGAGTCTTTGGGGATCAGGTTCCCAACCTGGCTGAAGTGCACTGCCAACTGGTTCACAAAACCAATAGGCTTATACGTCCCTTCCTAAGGAGAGAGCAGCTGAGTGAGGCCAGGGGTCACCAAAGCGTCTGGCGTCAGAGTACTGTCTGCCTTCATTCTCTAAGATCAAATAGTGTATCTCTGTTAAAGGAAATATTACTGACCAAATCCTTATTAAGCTGAAGTTTTTGCTGCATTTCAGTTTAAAGAAGAGGAAAATGAAAGTATTTTTTAAAAATTTCTCATTTAATATTTGTTTTAAAATATCTTCCCCTTCTAACACAAAGGAACTCTGCATTTACCTATTACTGGTTCAGGTCCTTTGTCTCTTACATCCATTCCATGTGATCCAACTCACCTATCCACACTGGGCGAGTCAGACATCATCATCAAAAATGCACCAGGCATGGCCCGCTCTCCACTATACTTACTGGATGCTACAGCTGGATAGATTATCAGCAACAACCAAACCCCAGTCTCTGAGGCCCCATCTACTGAGATCCAGAGAAGGTTTGGGGTTGCCACTTGTCCAGACCACACAGAAAATGAGAAGGAGGAATAGACTTACAACCCAGGCATTTTTGTTCATTCATTTTTCAAAAAATAACTTTTTTTTGAATAGCTACAATATGTCAAGTATTTTCTAAATGTCTGGGATACAAAGCTGAGCAAAAGAGGACACA
>RJWT010002409.1:0-41023 GCA_004365215.1 Cuniculus paca | reverse complement strand
TTAGCTAAGATTTTACCCAGGCTTATTTTTATAAAGCCCCACACTTTGATAAAGTCTTCAGATAGGCTATTTTGGAGCAATTTTTCAAAAACAATCCACCATCATCTGGAGGAAGTTGGATGGAATTCAGGATCATCTTGGCTGACAGTCTTCACACCAGAGTGCACAAGCAAACTTGATCTGATAGGTCAAGGAAAGGAATACACAGAATTCCTTACTTACTCAGACTTCTTGCTTTAAGAACTCTTTGTCAGCATCATGTTTGTAAGGGAAGAGGTTTTATTAAAAGTAATGTTCAAAACACTCTAAGGACTTAGGGAAATGGTTCTGGAGGTAGACTGGCTGGGAGGAACACATTCTGCAGGGCTCAAGCAGAGCCAGTGCTCTCAGGCTGTGCCTTTTGGCTCAAGCCAGCAAGGAGAGTTGTTGCAGGTTCTCTCAGAGACTTTGCCCTCCCCTGTTGTCACCACCAGCAGGAGAAATCCACAGGGAAAGGAGGAACCTTAGCGGGAACTAGGGATGTCTGTCCTGAGGGTCCAGCCCTACCTGCAGCTTCTTCTTTGCTTAATTTAGAAGATTCCTTTTTTTTTTTTTTTTAAGAAAAAGTATCCACGTATTCCAATTTTATTTCTCTTTTCCATGTTGTATGGGACTTTCCACCACAGTTATAGATCCAGCCTTGAGTCTATGGCAGGACATTGAAGAGCAGGTATGTGGATGGTGTGGTGTGTGTGGATGGTGTGGTGTGTGTGTAGTGTGCTCTGTGTATGTGTGTGTGCATGTGCATGTGTGTGTGTGTGGGTTTGAGGCAGGGTAGGACAGTGTCCCACTATAGTCTCATTTTAGCAGGGGATTCCTTAAGTGTCACAGGTGCAGGATTTATTTTCATTGGTTACTTTACAAGGGGATGGAGCAGAAGTGAGAAGTGAGAAACTTCTGTTACTTTGTCACTAGTTGAAGAAAATTCAGGAAGTTGGGAACCCATCAAGCTTCCATTCATTCATTCATTCATTCACTCATTCATTCAATATCTGACAAATGCCAAGCACTGTGATGGGCTCTGGGTGAGAATGACAGTGATGGGGCTGAGCAGGTGGCCACAGAGGATGGTACCCCTGGGGAGAAGTCATCAAAGGGAGATCTGAAGGATGAGAAAGACGTAGGGTCAGTGCATCATCACAGAGCCCAGAGTGAAGAAGGGCTTGGGTGTTTGTGGGCATGAAGAATAATCCTCCTCACCTCCTGGTGGCAGTGCTCAGGAACCAACACCAGAAACTGCCTCTAATCAGCGAGGTGACTGTGGCCCTCACACTTGATTTCTTTGGGCCACACTGGCTTTGTAGATGATGCGGAGGTGACTTCATCCAGCTCCTGCATAGCCTTCAAGGGTTTTTGTGAGGATCAATTTAAAAAATATAGAAGAGGAAGACTTTTTATTTTTAAAAAAGTTATGCATAGTTAAAAGTACAGCCTTTAAAATTATTCCTAACTTAGTGAAGAATTGTGGCAAATAGAGCTTAGCTCAAGTTTGAATACCTGTTTAATGTATGAGGAGATTTATCTCTGCAATACCAGAAGCCCATTTTTATCACATAGTTTCCAAGGGTAAGCAGTCAACTACATTAAAATTTTGTTGTTTGTTAGGAACTATGTATCCTGGATTGAAATCCGGGTTCTTCCATGTTGGGCATGTGATACCTCGGGTATTTTCACCAGTTTCTCTGGCCTCTCTTTATTCATCTGTGAAGTAGGGGTATTAACGGACCCTGACTGTGGGTTGTGGTGAGGATTCACTGGGATGATTCTCGTGAATGCCCAGGCCTGGCACATGCTGAATGGAACAGGGGATCTGTATGGGAAAAAGGAATGCTTCCCAAGCCTGGCCAGATTCACGTGTCCTCCCATTCAGTGGAAGAAGGGGAGACACTTGCTTGTGGGTCTTCTTTCATACAGAATTCTAAATTGCTGATTTTTGAGGCCACAGATGCCTCACAAACAGGGAGGAAGGCAACGGAGTCAGATGTTTTGTTTCCTGCATGGTTAATTGGTTGTAACATGCTACTAAAACTTGCAGCTTCTGATTGAATTAAGTGCCCTGGGAAATCCAGCTGAGCACAGGTGGGCACTGGAGCTTTTCCCTGTGTGTCTCTAGTCACTGTCTATGGATGGCCTCATGCTGGTAAATATGCACTACCTTCACTTTTGCTTCTGGGACCAGATGCTTCCCCCAACTTTTCCTTTCACTTGTTATCAGCTGCCAAGGGACTGGGAAAAAAAGCAAGCTCGACTACAACTGGAGTTCAAGTGACAAAATTCTTTAAGAAATCAAACAAAAAGACATTATTTCAGAAGCAAGAATCACTTTTATTTGTATTAGAAGAGTTCCACTTAGTGGAGCCATAGGGATGTCTTTTATTATTACTATTTTTTTAAGTTAAAAATGGGCACAGAGAGGCCCTGCCCTGGCATTGTAGTCAAATGATTTACGGCTACTTTGGTTATTATGTTTTAGGGCAGGAGATGTTTTAGGGCAACCCTTTCTCCCAGATTTGTTATGTCTGGCCCTTAATTGTTTAGAAGATTGGCAAATTTTACACTTGCCAATATGCGTTCTCTGCTTCTCTTCAGATGGAAAGATCTGGCAGCACTGCCCGTGTCACCCCATGGGGTTCACTGACTGGAGAACAGTTGAGCCATCCCTGTTGACAAGACATTTCCTTTCTGTTCGTAGTGTTCCTACTACTGTCTGTGGCTCTCTATGTAGCTGAGTCTGCTCATTGCTGCTACTTGCCTGGACTCCACAGAGTCTGAATTCAGGGTCCTAATGTGAAAACTTCTGCCACTTTTAAAGTGTACTTCATTCTCTAATGAGAAAAATATATGCGTATACATTTGTGTTTGTATACGTGTGATTGGGTACAGCTTGAGCAGTCCTAATCTGGAAAACCTGAAATCCAAAATGCATCAAAACTTTTTGAGTACCACCATGAAGACACAAGTGGAAAATTCCACACATGACCTCATATGATGGATCTCACAGTCAAAACACAGATGCACCAAAAATACTGTGTAAAGTTACATTCAGGTTATGAGTCTAAGGTGTATATGAAATATAGAAGAATTTCTATTTTAAATTTGGGTTCCATTTTTGAAACAGCTCATTATGGATAGCTAAATATTCCAAAATCTAAAAATCCAAAATCTGAAGCATTTCTGGTCCCAAGTGCTTTGCATAAGTTGTACTGTGTGTGTGCATATATATACATGCATTTATGATTACCTTGAGACAAGGCTATAGGATGTTGAAGTTACACAGACTGAAAATTACTAGGATTCTATGTGACAGTCTCTGTCTTTCACACTTGTACTTTTTGAGACTTTCCCTTTTCTTGCCACCTTCTCAGTATAGTCATTCTGCTGACATTTCCATCTTTACCTCAACTTTCATGGAGGGCATTGGAAAATGTATGCTCTTCTTACCTTCCTTACTCCCCCATCTGTCAGAGTTCATTTGCTCTGTGATCTCTATTGGAGTAATACAAATAGATTGTATCCTGTTGTTCATGTCTAATGTGTTGAAATTCCAGCAACTCAGTCTCATAGCTTTCTAGTTTTAACTCTAGTAGAAAAAAACTCATTTATTCTTTAAGCTACTCGAAGTCTGCAGCTAGCTCAGACTGGGCTTAATTGAGTTGACTTGGGCCACAAGTCTTTTTCTAAAGTAGCCATATTTTGGGGGTTCGGGTACCCTGGCCCAATTACATGTGTCTGTTTTGTCCACATGTGGCATAATTCCATGCCACTAAAATACAGGGGCTCTTGAATGATGGCAAAGTTCTCCAAAGGGAAGATGAATAACTGTTCTAAAAGTTGGAGAAAAAGTTTTCTGGGAAGTCAACTCACAGACTCCTTCCACAGTCTTATGAAAATTCTGGAGCCATCCAGAGAAAAAAGCATGCATGTGCACATTCTCATCCAGTACTGGGGTGTTCGAAGGCTGCTTGTAGAGCATTTTGGCACTCTAGATTAGGAATATCTGGACGAGGTCGTTTTAAGTCCTCCTTCCATTCTAGCCTTCTTTGTTTTAATGAATGATTGACCAATTTTTTGTGATAAACGTTTTTCCAGGGTTTTCTTTCCACTGTTGATGGTTCAAACTGAAGCTGTTCAAGAGTAACATGTAGGGGGGGTGAGTGACCTGTGAGCTACGAAGCACCCTCAGAAAGTCTAAATGGTGTCGTTGTTCCTCTCTGATACTGCTTTAGTTTCATTTTCTGTCAGCATCCTTATGCTATCATGAGAAAGAGTGCTTCATAAAGTGTCGAGCTCTTATTTTGCTTTCTGATTATGGAATGATAAATTTCTTTTTATATTTTTATCAACTAGAACATATAGACTTATTGGATTGTCCATAATATGAACTCAAATAATTGGGAGCTCATGAGATTATTTTCAGTGCTCTGTGGCCATGACTCTCCCATGTCACTTTTATTTGGAGACTGGTCCTGAGTTTTGAATTCAAATTAAGGAGTCACTTGTTTTTATTTGAACTCAGCTTCTGTGGCATGTTGAAATGCATGGATTTTTTTTTCCAATGGAAGCCACTGCTCAAATTAAATTCATTAAATCCAGTTGTGAGCTCAGGGATGGCAGAGAGCATGTGAAGGTTCGAGATTGAGATCAGGGAGGATATGTCGGGAAAAGTGGACAAATGGGGTAAAAAATTTTAAATGTGACAGTGAATTAGAATAATTTTAGAATGATTTTCATCCTTAGAAAGAGTGTATGCTTTTTTCTTAAGAGCTCATTCAGCCAATTTATTTTTTCTATATTTCTATTTTCTGTAGAAAATTATCTTTTTTCCTTGAAGCAAATATTTGGGAGCTCTTGCCACCTCGGCAGGTAGGGATAAGAAGGAATGGGTAAAGAAATTTCATTTTTCTTTTTTACTCATTAGCCATTTGCTATTAAGTTTTTGTGCTAAATTTATGTGATACAGGATTAGATAGCCATCCATGCTTTCTTTACAGTTCATTATTTCCTATCCATGGCTTCTTCTATTCACTTTTTATGTGAAATTGACTTTTCTGTTGATTTTTAAAATCAGTTGGTTATCATTTTTCAAGCTTCAGAGTGCCCTGTAATTGTATGAATGCCTTCTTCTCTTCTACTCTGTCTGCCAGGTCAAGTTTTCAGGTAATTCTGATGGAAATGGCCTGAGAACTGTACTTTAATGAACTTCTAAAAGGGTAAGGATTAGGTATCCTCTGTATTGCAGTTAGCACATATGCTTAGTAAATACCTATGAATGGAGAACATGCTTAATTAATAAATGAATAACCTAAGGAAGGAGGCTGAATGAAGAAATAGCAAACCATTAAGGAATTTAAGAACTGTATTTTAACAAAGTCAACACAACAGTCTGTAGAATTTTAAAGAGAGGAGATCCATTTCAGACTATTAGTTACATGGCCTTTTATCCCTTTGGCTTATACTTAAGTGTTTTAAGAACAATGACAGGTTTAACTTAGAGATCATATGTTAAACTTTGATGTTGAGAACGTTTTAAGTAGGAAGTTAAGGATGGCAATGGTGTGGAATCCCCTCTTTTATGAATTGTGCATATGTGAACATAATAAATGATCTACCTTTTACAGAGTATGAGATGGATAGCCCTCGACTATTCTTGTATGAGTTAAGTGGCAAATCTTAGCAGAGACTGAGAAAATCATTCATCACTTTTATTTCCTAATTTATCCATTCCAAAATAGGGCAATATTCCCTAGTCTCTGCTGAATAATATTCACTTCAAATTTTACAACAATAAAGTGGTTTGTTTTTCCATTAAAATAGTGTGAGTAGGTAGAAATCAGAAATTATAGAAGGAAGTGGAAAGAAGAAACAATCTTTGTGCTATAATTCAGTTAGCTGCCATTAGTATTTATAATCAATTTGAGTGAGGTACTCATTTGGTGGTTTCTGTCTACAGCGCTACTTAGTACCGTGAGAACAGAAAGGCTCTCTGAAGGGCACTGGGTGCCAGGGAGGGTGCAGGAGATGACACAGGGGGCTGCATCGCATATGCCATGAAGCCCAAGTGTGACAAGTGCTGTAACAGAATGGAAAGGAAGTGGTGAACTGTAGCTGGGGTATTTGCAAAGCTTTTATATGGGTACAGGGCACTGTTGTGATTCTGGGGAGGAGAAGGGGATTATGGGAAGCTGCGATGATGTGGGAAGGAGAAGGACATTTCAGACCCAGGGATGCAGCCTACGCTGAAGGCAGGGAGGGGACTTCCTGCTCAGGGCACAGGATGTAGACTGATACCACTAAGAGAGGGTGCTGGGAGGGGCAGAGCAGGCGAGTAATGTGCCCGGAAAGGTACAATTGTTGTCATTATTAGGCTCTTTGAAAGATTCACTGAACCAGTCCCTCCAGACAATGCTCACTAGATTAATATTTTAAAGCTAATCAACCTTCCCAGGCAATGACTCAAACTCTGGATCATTCTAAGCATCAAAAATTGCCCTGAAATTTTGAATTTTTAAATTCTTACCTCCTCTTCTATTTTTCTTCTGGAGAAAAATTTGAGTTTAAGTGATTGTGACCTTAGTACACTTGGGAGAATATACTAAAGGAGAATCTTTGTATGTTAGGTTCTCTGGAAAGGTTTGATGGTTAAGTGAATGAATGGTTTCTACTTTCTGAAAACCTGAAAAGAGTAATAAATTGAATGCCCAGGGAAAGCTACCTGCCTTGGTTACCATGGACTTGTACATCTTGATCTCACTCTGGCATCTGTGACTTCCACAGGGGAAATTAATACTGAAACCCTTTGAGTTCTTAGAAGGGAAAAGTGAAAATTTAACATCAGATTCTAAATGAATGTGCTTCAGAATTTTAAATACGTGTATACTGAACAAGGCTACTAAAAGCTGTGGCTTTCTGTCTGCATAAAAGACTTTCACAGGCAGTGACTGTGGATTCACACCTGCCCATACTATAGGTTTTTAAGATGAGGCTGACTGACTTCCCCTAGGAAACCCAGACTATGTTGGTTTTGCTTCAGCCATCATTCTTCATATTTGGTTTGGTTTTACCAGACCCATTTTCTAGTATTTCATTATGGTTAGAAAATGTGAGCAGGGCAAGGTGTGCATACTTCTAATCCCCACACTCTGGGAGGCTGAGGTAGGAGGATTGAAAGTTTGAATTCATCCTTCATAATTTAGTAATTTAGTGAGGCCGAGTCTCAAAATAAAAAATAAAAAGAGCTGGGGATGTAGTCTATATTGCCAAGAAAAATCATTTGAGGGTTCACAAATTGAGCATAGTCATGAGCAAAACTGAAACATACTAAAATTTATAATTTTATAATGGGGATTATTCTTTTCAAAGTACCAGAAATCTTTTTGCCAACTTCAGCTCTAATTTTTAATGAATCTGGCGATGACGAGTATGGTAGATTTACCAATGATCTATATTCCCTTTATCTGTCTGTCTGCCAGTCTGCCTATCTCAAACAAATATAGTTTAAAAATTACCTACATTCAAATCCAACTCTAAAATTTGCTAGATAGGAAACCTTGGGTAAATTCTATAATGTCTCAGTAGCATATCTAAAAATAGAAGTAAACCCGCATAAGACTCCTGTGAGAAGTAAATGAGTGAGTACATGTAAAACACTTAGAACAGAGCCTTATGCATGGTATCGCTCATATGCTCATTATAATAACCACAGAGTTAGGTATGGAGGATCTTCCTGCCTCATTTTTTATGCGTGGCTTTGTGGGATGGGCCAGTGTTACTGAAGCAAAGTTGCCACCTGTGCTTACATCTTCCCCAGCCCGGGGAAGGATTTGCAAGTGATGCAGGATCCAAGACCTGATTCTTGGTTCGAAACCTGTCTCCAAGACTGCACAAGAAACCCGGTGCCTGGTGATTCCCTGCTGATTGTGCTCCTTATCGTGGAAACTCTTTAAGACAAATGTGTCCTCAGTCTGTTCCTAGCCCCAAGAAGGACAAACCATTGATTTTTTTTTTATCTGATTCATTCCTACCAAATATCAGGCTATTAAGATGCTTCAAATGTCTTTCCAGAGCCAGATTGGACCTGAATACATTTTATCAAGAAATACTTGGCCCTTGTGTGGTGTTCGGGAAAGGACCTCCTGTGAGATGAACGCCTGTGCCATCTGGGTGCTTATGGACCCTTTGCAGGTGTCATCCCTGCTCCTGTCACGACAGTCAAAGCTTGCTCAGAGAATCAGTTGGGGTGATAAGGAGCAGTGAAGCCAGGGTTCGGCCATGGCACCCCCACTCTTGACATCTTTTCGCATCATTTCTAAGGAACTGCACCAAATTCTGTCTCATTGCTGGTTATTTGCCCTTTGCTCTCCCTTTCACTATGCTGGCTGTTTTCTCTACCATTCACATTTGAATTCTGGCTTAAGGAGACCTTCTGCAATGGTTTCTTTTCCTTAAAATTATTTTTATCTTCTTTAGCAGGCTGCTATGCTATTCTAACACATGTTTTTTTCTTTTAAATTCTTGCCCCTAATTATGTCCTTCCACCACAGCCAAACTGAGTTCTGAGGTAATGAATCCTTTTCAAGTTGATCACGTTCATCCCTTCAGGCCAAGACTATTTCCCAGAAATGCTCAAGATCTAATGGACCTTGGCCAGGGATAAAGGTAAACTTCTTGAAGTCAGTGGCCAATAATAGGGCCAGCCACATGCTCATGCCCTGGGACCCCAAGATAGCCACAGCTTTGTATCTTTCCACCCTAGGATGCAGGGAAGGAGAGAATTTGCTTCATCTGTGTAGAAGTCCCTTCCCTGCCTTTGTCTGTCAGCTTTCTACCCTTCTCACAGAACTGGCAGGAGGAGGGTTGAGTCAAGGGGGTCCTCTGTCAGTAGTGCATTTGGTGCCAGGAGTGGAGAAGAGACCATCCCTTATTCAGGTCCAGCCTCTTCAGCCTGCCCTTGGGGTATCCCTGGGATGGTGGTAGATTTCTGGGTGTCATATTTTCACGTGAATGAACTGTACTCTATGGCTACTTCTGTGTATTTAGAGCCAGAAGGCTTTCGTTGCCATTGAAAATTGAGTTTTCTTTTTCAAACTGTTTTGGAGTGCTCTGTTTCCAAGTGAGATCTATTTTCCATGGTCGCAAACACAGGACTGTTTATCTCTTCACCGAGCTGCACATCTTTGAGGGTCACTATGAGATACTGGTGGCATTTCTGAGACAGACCCTGGAAGCTTAGGTACTCTGGGTAGGGATAGGTGTTTTCTGATTAAATCTTATCAACTTGGGGGAAATCTTTGTACTCCTAGAAAAACTTACTTCATTGTTTCTGGGCGTAGGTTTGTTCCGAGAGGCAAGCAGTATTGTGCTTTGTCGTAGCAAAAGTGACAGCATAGTTCATGGAAATGATTTCTCCAAAGAGGTCCTTTTAGCCACACAGCGTCTCCCTCTATACCCTCCAGTCTATCTGTGGGAACAACTTGAGCTTTACCCAGAGCGGACCCCGCAGCTGCTTCCTGTATGGGGCCAGAGTGTATCTTCGTGTCCTGAATATCTTTGGGGAGATCACCTGCCACACAGCCATCTGTGGGCATAAGTCAGGGGAACTTTGGGAGAGTTTTAAGATTGCAAATGGGGGTTTTATGTCTTGGTTTAGGTGTGCCTTGATGGTTTTCTTTTCTTGTTGGACATTATAAGAACAGCTGCGAACGTCCAAACGTGATTTTTCAGAATTTGGTTTGGAGGAGGTAAAAACTCAACCTGCTCAGTGCAGATCCATTGCCATGCTCTGCATAATAATTAATGATGCGCAAGCTGGTGTGTAACGGGCAGGTTTACTGTGTGTGCCCTTCAGTTCTGACAAGCTCGCGCCCTCCGTGATTTAAACCCCTTCTTCTTGCCTTTATGTATTTTGGCTTTTGGATAAACCCGCTGTAGACATTCTTGCCTTTCCTTGACTGTTGTCTTTTTCTTCTTGTTTTGCTTTCTTTTTCTTTTTGTAGGTCATTCAGTGAAATCTGTAGTTCTCACTGGGTACCTAGGCTGTTACTTCTTTCCTTAACCTTGACATTCACAGAGAGAATAATACTTTTCATTCTCAGTGTCTTAACAGCGCTTGGTGCTACACAGTGGGCAATAACCAGGGATAAATCATGGTGAAGAGGATTATAGCTTCCTCAGTTCCAGGAACTATTAAACACTCTACATATGGTATCTCATTTAATTAGCATTAACTTTCTAAAATCAGTTTGGTTATTTCCCCCATTTTAAAGATGAGACAGCTGAGGCACAGAGAGATTAAATAATTTATCTAAGGTCACACAGTTAGTTAAACGATAAAGCTTAGATTATTATGAAGGTTACTTTGCAGTCCTGAGAGAGACTTACTATTATTATTATATTGAGGCCACTGTGATTCAGGGAATTGTTGAAAATTACTCAACTTTGTCTTGTTTCTAACCCTTTTCCAGGATACTCCAGTGCTGTCTTTTTCAGAATGCTCCCATTTCTATCCTTTCAGAGGTTTAAGATTCTGTTTATTCAAGTCAAGGTGTAATAATGTCCAGTAGTTCTAGATTGCGTGCTGTGCACTATGTAGATAGAGACAGGTTTTCTGTTGCTATTTTAAATCTGCATGTAGACAACACTGATCCTGTTGGTTAATTCAATTACTTTTCCTTTTGGAGGAGTCCAGAGGTCCTTTTTGGTCTTCAGTACTGTGCCAGTCACTTAGAAGCTTGCACACAGTGATTAGGCTCGGGACTGAGTAGCTCCTGTCTGGTAAAACTGCCGTACAAATACACCGCAGAATAAACAATTTTGTTGTACAGTATGTGTATCTGATTTGGTGAGTTCAATGATGGGCTAATTAATGTCTTACATCAGCCTGATTGATGAACCTAAACTTTGGTTTTGTGTCTGTCAATTTCCTTAATTGAAGTGGTAGACTAAAAAGTTCAAGAACTGAAGTGTTGAACTCTTATTGGACTGGTTTTTGAGAAACTAACCCCACCCTGGAAAAATCATTCAACCAGACACCAGGGCATGTGGATTATAGTTCTAGCTCTTATGACCTTTATTAACTACATGAGCATTTTCATATCTCAGGATCTCTCGTTTTTTCTTATATAAAATGAAGAGGTTAGATAAAGTGATTAGGGTCACCTATAAACTCCTATAATTCGTGGAGAACTTACACCATGACTAGTTCTATTGGTAACCGAGGAGATTAGTTTTCGACTGTTGCTAAACCCCTTCGTTTTGTTTGAGGTCTTGCCTTTCAAATGGATCTGATAATTCCTGGCGTGCCTAATCCATAGGACTTCTATGAGGCATTCAGTGAGATATTAGGGACTTAAGTGCTTTGAATAATAACACATTGCATGAACACAGATATTATTCATATTGAAAGTTAACGGAAAGGTGTTGGGTTTCTCACTACCTACCCCAGTACCCCTTAAAAAAAAAAAAGAAGAGTTAAATGGCAGTTTGATCCCAGCTGGGTTTGTCCTGGAGTTTATGGAATTCCTCAGGACTCTTCAGGGTCAATAGCAGCTTTGTCCGCCTCGAGGTCAGTTTCCCACAGAAGGGGTAGGATGGCCACACTGTGTCTCCTGACAACATTTTATCAAGTACAACTGCCACACAAAATGCAGCAATTCCTTAGACAAAAGTAAGGTTTTGAGTTACAATAGCCTCCTTTTTGTTAAAAGCCCTCTATGAACCTGAGCTTTGTAGCCATGCAGACATGCGTGGTGTGGGTTTACAAATGCCTTACACATTTAGCCTCACAAATCATCCCCCAAATTCGTGCGTGTTACGTATAACTCTGCCTCTCAATGAGGATATTTTTAGGAGGACTTCTAACTCTTCACAGTTCCTTTAAGGAAGTGTGATCGAAGGGGTCAGACACTTGGCTTCTACTTAGGGAAAAACTTTGAGAGAATTCCTTGAGGCTCTCCCTGGGGTAGGACTGGCTTTCCCCAAAACAATTGGCTTGCCAGAGTGTCTTTGCCACATAAGGGCTTGTGTGAGGCCCCTGGGCACCAGTTGATGGCTGTGTCTTGCCCAGGACAGATGGTCAAGACTTCAATTTCAGCAAGTGATCTGCTGCTGAGGGGATGGACAGGGGAGTCCGCCAGCGGGCCAAGTGGCGGGTGGCTCAGGGTAACGGAGATCTGGTGTGTGCCCGGCATAGCTTTTGTGCTAATGATGGGCTGCTGACAGGCTCCTCGCCCCTGCTCATCTCAGAGACAGCAGATCCCCTGCTCCCTTGATTCTGTTTCTCTCTGGCAGAGCTCGTGTCCTGTTTGCCTATCTTTCAAAATCCATTTTGGCACAGATGGACCCCCTCGTGGTCACTAGCAGTTGTTTGACTTGAAGATTCCAGAGGGTGTGCTGACAGCTCCTTCTAACACAGCCTGAATCTGGCTGTCGGTCTGGGCTCAGATGGCTTAAACACACACAGGCAGCAAACACTGTCAACTCCAGGGAAGCCACGGGGGGTGGGAGGACTCCCCAGAGGAAAAGTGGTTGTGAGGGCCCCTGCCACAATGGTCACATTGTTGTTTTGGAAATATACATGTTAATCTTGCCTCTTAGTAGCATCATCACTCTTATGTACTCTATTGGTACAATTGCTATTATAGTACAGCTGCTATCACTGGTACAGTTGGTATTAATATCATCACACACTGCTTCTGTTTTTACTAATACTGCTGGCAGCATGGTGGTTAACAGCACAGACTGGGGAGCTGCACTGTCTGAATTTGAATTCCAGATTTGCATTTCCTCACCTTCAAGCAAGTTACAATATTTAACTTTGACTCTATATTCTCTTCTGCAAAACAGGACTGTTGTGGTTGATACATCGTGTCAACTTGTGCAGTTTAGAAGTTTAACTGAGAGACTCAGCAGGGAGCCAGGGTTCTTACTTTGTAAATATCCTCATCCTGTGCAAAGGAAGGCAAGGACATTTTGTGAGTGTTACACCCACCCTGAAGGTTTTTTTGAGGGGGTGGCCTGTGTACAATTTAAGGGTAGAGAAGAGGCTTGTTTGCTCTTTTGCTCTGGCTGCTGCCTTGAAGTGTTGCCCCAGTGCCATGCCACCCTGCCTTGGAGCCAGCTGATTATGGACTGAAATCTTCAGAAACTGTGAGCTAAATAAACCACTCCTTGCTTCACTTTGGTGTCTAGTGTTTGTCTCAGCACCGAAGAAAAAGTAACTGAGACAAGGACTGATGGTAGAGGTTATTTATGAGAACCTAATGGAAAGATGATTGAAATTCTTAGTACTGTACTAAGTACATGGTAAGCACCTAATCTGTGGAACCCATTTTTGATGGTCACCATCAACATGCTTACCCTGTGTTAGGTGCTGTACATTATCTCATTCATTTTCACCATTGCCTTGTGAGGTAGAAACTCTTATTGTACTCATTTTATAGCTAAAAATAAAAAAAGTCAAGGTTCTACCCCATATGCAAAATCACACTGGTAGCACCCGGCAGAGTCAGGGTATGACTTCTGCTCTGGGTGTTTCTAAATGTGGTAAGTTCTGCACCGTACCACATCAACTCTCAGTGTCTATTTAGTGATGATCAGCTCTGTCTGGACCTGGGGTATCCTTCAGACACGCCATTTTAACTAGCTCTGCTTGAAAGAAGCAACTATTTTCACATTTCAGGTATCTTTGGATATAGAATTGAGCCCCAGGAAGACAGGGGACTCAATACTGCCAGTGCTGCTGCAGTAGATAATTTCTGGAAGCTATGTGTGACCAGTAGCACCACCTTCTCAGTTCAGAGGGATGGGACAATGCAAAGGCATTAGGATTTTGACCACGCCCTCAATCTCCTTCCTTTCTGGATCTTCCCTACTGAAGAAGGATCTAAGTCAGTAGCTGTCAGTTGGCCCATGGAGTGGCAGTGTGGGTCCTGGCCCTGGGGAAGGGGCCTAGAGTTGGGCATCATTGTACAACTGGGTTTCAGCAGCATCCCGTGAATCATTTGACTTGGACAGAAAGTTGATAACTTTGTTCTCTGTGGAGAGAACCCTAAAGTGGGGACCAATAATTATTCAGAGCCTTTTCATTGATAGGTTGTTTAAGGTTGCATAATATTGAGCCATTCTAGGAAAATGTTTCTATTTTGAAATATTCTTTTGGCTTAAAAAATCATTTTTTTTCCTCTTTGAAGAGTTATTCCCCAACCATATTCCCATCTTGGCAGATTCTAAGGGATCAGGTGGGGTCGAAGTTGATCTGGGACTTTTCACATATTAGTATTCAGAAAGACTTGGTGTATCTTTGTGTGATGCTTTTATAGAGGACCAATGTGCTTAGAGCAAAATTCAGATGAAGCCATCATGGAGTGAGAGTTTTTCTTAGTTACTTTTCTTATTGCTGAAACAAAATACTCAACACTCAAAGGTAAAGAGAGAAAGGTTTATTTGACTCACAGTTTGTAGAGGTTTCAGTTCATAGTTGGCTGGCTCCAAGGCAGGGTGGCACGGCAGAGGGACATCACAGAGGAGAAACAGTTCATGGTAGGCAGAAAACAGCAATGCAACAAAGTAGCAAACAGCAAGCAGCAAGCAACAATAGCAGCCCTCTTTGTGCCCCTTATTTTCCATCCAGGTTACCCACACTTAGGGCAGGTAAACTCACACCCAGGGTCGGGTATCCTTAATCCTAGCATCACACCATGCATCAATACCAGCATTGTATCCTTAATCTCAGCATCACATACTCTAGATCCAGCCATCTCTGAAAAGTCCCACCTATGACCGCATGAAGCTTTGGGGGTCATCTAGACACAGCCATCAGAGTTCTTCACAGATTATTTGAATTGAATGAGAAGTTTCCTCCAGTGCATACCTGAAAGGGGAGGGGGGAGTCATGCTGATGAGAGGAGAATTCCCACAAGAATTTGATTCACTAACAATTTAATACATTCTAATATTTTTTGAAAATATTTAGGCTAGAAATTCATAGGTACATCTAGGCCTAAACATAAAAGGGATCACAGAACTCACATGACATTAACACTCCTTTGGTTAAACAAAAATCACCAAACAGAAAACAGAGATTTAACTGTAGGTATCCGACATGAGTGCCTTAACATGATACCTCCCCCCTCCCAATATTGCAGATTGAACTCAGGGCCTTCACAATGGCCAATATTCTCAGCCCCTTCTTTTTGTATTATTTATTTTGAAACAGGGTCTCGCCAAGTTCCAAAGTTGGCCAGGCTGAGCTGAGTTTGTGATTCCCTTGTCTCAGCTTCTCAAAATGCTGGAATTACAGGTGTGTGCCACAACACCTGGATTACATGATACCTTTTTTACCTGTCACCTTTCTACAATGGACGTTGACAAGTACACTACAATTACATAAGAAATAACTCAGAAAATGACAATGTATCACCCATACCAAGACATTTTTGAGAGTTGAAGTAGCCACTATTAATACCTACATTAGTGCAGCGAGAATTTTTCTTGTGAAATTGGAACTTTTGGTCACTTTAGTAAGTAAAATCCATGGATCTCATTATAGAACCAATTTAGGAAGCATGGTGTCAGTGAGGCAGCAAGATTCTTATTCATCACAAATAGCAGGAAATCTAATAAAAACATCTAGAAAATATTTGAGAAGTCAAAGAGATTTAGTTAACATGTGAAGTACTTCTGCTGGGTACTATTAATTGGAACATTTCATTTGGAGATGCTAAGATAAAGTGTTCATCTATCTTTATATTTATCAAGCGTATATTTTTCCTTTTATCACCTGTGAATTTATAGGACTGAAATTACATGTTGTGTTTGGGGATCCTGAGCATTCTTAGACAATTAGAGCCAGTTGGAACTTATCTTAAACCACAGTGGAGATCTTCCCTCTCCTTGGGGGCTTACATTTTTTGTGAGATCTGTTGGTAGTACCAAGACTATTTCTTCATAAAGAAGGTCCAACTGGGATGCAAAACATAGACTAAGGCCTTAAAATATTGACTCTAACACCATTGTGAATGTTTCAGCCAATGTTTAGAAAATAGAATGCATGACTCAGAAGTAACTTCCTAATTTGTTGCCTCCTGCATGAGGACTGAAGTGTTAACAGGAATCATTTGTCTCTTGACAGGTTCTTCTTGAAGTTTTTCCTCAAATGCAACCAAAATTGCCTAAAGAATGCAGGAAATCCACGTGACATGCGGAGATTCCAGGTGGGTCAGGCTGGTCTTTCTTAAATCTTAATAATGACTTGTGCATCAGGAGAGGGGGTAAAATCTTAGGTAGAAGAAGAAGTGGAGTTGTTTCCCCAGAGGTGAAGCACAGGTGAGGCGCTTGGTCCCCTGGGCATCTGCTATTTAGGAGGTTTTTGTTTTTATTCACCAGGAACTGAGCCTGAACCATCTGTGTTCTCTGGTCCAGACAGAAATTTCCTTGGAGTCCAGTTGTGTCTTCCCGAATGGACTCACATGCAGAAACACCCACATTCAGTAAAGTATATAAAAATGATGAATTCTTTTCTGAAAGTTTTGTAAGCAGAAAACTAATATGTGAAACTGTTAAAATTGAAAAACCAAAACCAAAAAACAACAACTCTTGTCCCTTCTTTTTCTTTCTACTCTCCTCTTACAATCTTGGAAATTGGTGGCAGCAATGAACTATTACAAATGGATCCTCTAAGAAGTAGAGTCTGTCCAGAGTGATGTGGGTGACCTTAGTTCTCTTTCAGAAGCGTTCTCACACAGCATCTAGAAATGTTCCCAGGGCTGCTACCCTTTATAGTATGAATGGTGTGTTCATGTTACTGAGTTCTACCTTTACAAAAGGAAACATATCCAAAAACAAATGTGCTAATGTCTAGAACACAAAATGTTTGTGGGTTTTAGGAAAGGATGCTGAATTCTAGACACTATACCTCTCTAACTTAAGGTGCTGAGAGCCCCCTGGGGATCTTAGTAAAATGCTGATTGAGGTCTGGGATGGGACTGGAATTTCTAACAAGCTCCCAAATGATGCCAAAGCCATGGGCCACACTTGAAGTGGTCAAGTTATAGACCCTTGCATTGCTCTCCATCTAATTTTATGGCTAACTTATTTGCATGGTCAATGTTAGTTTCCAGTCAGAGTAATGACCCATAGACGTATGCTCGTACGGTCCTTCAGAGCAGTAGCACGGTGCTTAAAGTATGCTCTTGTGTCTATTTAGTTGGCTTTAAGTGCAGATTGCAGTGTGTGATCTCTGAGAGGCTCTTGAAAACTTTTAGTTGCACATAGTCTCTGAAGTGATTTTTTAAAAAGAGATGAGACTTATTAGCTTTATTAAAGAACAAACTCAATGAGAAAAAGACCTAGTCTCTTGAGTTTCTGAGATGTTTTTTATAAAAATCATCTTGGTCTCACCACCTTTTGTCTTAATAGAAATAAGTGGGAAGAACCCAGAGATTTCTAGTTTTTGTGCTGGCCACTTCCTGATCCCAACGTTGTAAACATAGGTGCGCTCAGCTCCCCACAGGACTCTGTGGTGAGCAGGAGTCAGCTTTGCAATGAAGCTGATGAAACCACATAAGTGGCAATACCAAGTCTGTGTTGCTCAGTGTCTTGCAACATGTGTTGGGTTTAGTGTACACTGTTTTATGGCTTGCTTTGGTCTTAGGATGAGCTGTCCTTTACTTTTGACCTAGTTTGGGTTAGGGGGAGCTACGCACATTCAGGCATGAAATAATTGATACCTACTAAACATGTCTAATGCCTCTGAATACCAGGATCAACATTGCTGTGTCTCTCAGGACAATGGGATTGTGATGGACTTTGGCCACATTGGGGAGCTAAATGGGCATTTGTATAGAATTGTTCAAGACCTAGGAAGACATTTGAAAGTCTTGAGTTATAGGAAAATAACTGTTATACAAGATGAGAAGTTAATTCAATCTATTCTTTATGAGAGTGTCTAGCAAGTTTTAATTTTGCACATAAAATATTCTTTGATTAGTAGAAAGTACTAAAATAAGGAGGCACAAGTTATATTTCTGAAAAGTCAGGTAATCTTTTAGAGCCTCAATTTCCTCCACTTTAAAATGAGGGTACAGTGGTATCTCGGTTCATGAACTTAATTCTTTCCCTGATTCTGGTTGTAGAATTTGTTCCACAATACATACAATGCTTGCAATTCAGTTGCAACCAGAATTGTGGAAAGAATTAAGTTCATGTACTGAGGTCCCACTGTAAAATGATGATTCTGAAGGAGAACATTTAGAGTGAGTGTAGGAGTAATTCCAAAAGATAAAATATAAATGGAAACCTTTGAAGAAAAAAACCTTGTGGTAAACTGAAGATGGGTCATTAATTCAGACTAGAGTTTCTCAACTCGGGCATAATTGAGATTTCAGACTGAATAATCTTTGGGATTTGGAGGGAGGGAATAGTGTTTGCCCTGTGCATTGCCGGATATTTAGTGGTGTCACTGGTGTCTACCAACTAGATAGCAGTAGAGATCAACCCCTTTCCCTGCTGTGACAACCCAAAATGTCTCTTTGCTAAATATCCCCTCATAGAGAAGAGAAACAAAATTACGCCTGATTGAGAACCACTGGTTCTGTATTATGCCTGGTGACCTCTTACAAACTCTTAGTATCCCAACAGTGCAACCTTTGATTAGGTATGAGGGCTGCCCACTGTTGTACAGATATGATTTACCCTGACAATGCCTGCAATTCTCAACAATTCCAAAAATGTTCTCAATAGGGAAAGCTACTTTGACTATTATGAAGTCCGTTTTTGAGTCGAAGGAGAGATACATCACTATTGGGGTGACAAACTCCTTACTGGATCTCAAGTTCAACCTGCATTGTTCCCATCACTTACTCACTACCTCTCAGAGAGGGTAGATTAACCCTGTGGTAGGACGAACACTCATTTGATATTGTATCTCTGTGCACTCACACATTTCTTTAATTGTAACTTTTATGCAGTTAAGACTTGGTCTTATGTGGGTAAGCACGTGAATATTCATACAACCAGAAAGTGGATGGACTGATTGGAGAAGTGGGACCAAACCTCAAATATCCTACCCAGTCTTTTAATTGTTTTCTAGTCTTTTTTCTCTCATGACTATTTACTGCTGTCTTCCTCTGCATCATTTTATGCTGTTGGCCGTTCCACCCTTCTGGATTCCATCTTTTCCCTGTGGATTTAACAATCCTTTTCACTCATTCTCAATCCCTGCCCTCCAAGGGTGCCCTCCATCTGCCCTCCTGTAGGTGTTGGCGTTTCCCACCTTTCCTTCAGACATCCAGATCTTTTCTCACTTACAGCTCTGCTGAGTATCTTCTCTGTTCCTGGCGTCACTGTGCCACTGCTGTTGGTGCACTGAGGATTCTGGGGGGCGGGTCCCCAAGCTAGGTTCAGCTTAGGTTCAGCTCTAGCTGTCCACATGCCTGCTGGAGAACTCCAGAAACTTCATCTCGTAAGTCCCGAACTGAACTCATTGTCATTCTCACTTTTTTTCCTCCACATTAAGCTGGTATTTCCTCCATGCTCCCAGGTTCATTGCATTGGTTCATTTCTAATTTTACTAAGTGCTGGGCAGATGACTATTTATATCAGTGTCTATGTTCACTGTGTTCCGTATTCATGTGACATGTACCATGTGTCTCTGTGTATACACAAGGGTGTTGGTGGTGATGATGACGATAACATTTACTGAGGTCTTATTTGTGAGAGGCATTCCATGGAGTATTTTACATGAATTACATTTATCCTCACAGTATCCCTCTTAGAAACATGCAAATATGGATGATTTCCATTTCACAGATAAGGAAACTGGTTTACTGCTGTTAAATCATGTGTTCAAAGCTGCACTCCTACGAGGTGGTGAGACCACGATTTACCCCAAGCAGTCTGACTCAGATACTATCTAACACTTAGGGACAGTAAAGAAATTGTCCAGAGTCTGCAGGCAGGTACATGGGGAGGCAATAAGAAGAACTCTTAACACCTGAGAGTCATGGAGACTACTTAAGAGAAAGCTCTCGAATCCCCAGAAACCTTGAGAGGGGCTTTCCAAAAGGCATTTGCCCCAAGACAGCTTCAAGCTGCGTCCACCTGAAGAACATCACCGTGTGCCACACCACCACGATCCGTCAAGCAGGACTGGAGATGTGTGGAAGGGAACTGGCCTGAGCATTGCTGCAGAGTGAAGCAGCAGATCGGGTCAGTTTTCACTCGTAGGCACTTTGGATAAAGGAGCTCTCCTTCAGCGGGCTGCCTGGGTGTCAGTTCACCTAGGGAGGTTTGGAAAGTTCCTCCAGATAAGAAATCTCATTTCCTTACATGGGATATGAGTGAAGCAGCCCTCAGACACCTCAGAGGACCCTGTTAAGAAATCAGATGAGAGCTGGACATATGAGAGCAGGTGCGCACCTGTAATTCCAACATTCTGGGAGGCTGAGGCAGGAGTATCACAAGGTCGAGTCTGGCTTGGGCAACTTAGTGATTTAGTGAGACCCTGTTTCAGAACAAAATAAATCAATAAATAGAGAGTTCTGAGGATGTAGCTCAATACCCTGGATTCAGTCTCTAAAATTGAAAAAAAATTCATACTGAGGTTCCTAGGTCTTAGAACTGAAGCAAGAGAGGCAGTTTTCCCCACAGCTCTTCTGGCTGACAGAGGTGTGTCATAGTGACATTTGCTGAAGATGTCTTATGAAAAAAGTATATATTTTCATGATTTCCCTCATAGCACATGAACTGAGAAGCTGGTTTCAAATACTTTTATGTTCCTATTGCCTCGGAGGGGGAGTAAGACAGTGTCTTTTTTGGCATGAAACACCTCGGGTCTACTCAACCTATCGAACCCGACTTCTGAGACATCTGATGGGAAGCACCCTCCCCTGCCTATTAAGTGGCTCTCTCCAGCTGTCACTGTCACCCCTTCTGTTCCATCCCATTCTGTATGCTTTCCAGGCCAGCCTGATCTTCACAGAGCAATGCAGAGTGTGTCTCTTCTGAACAGCAATCAGGGGCCTGTGTAGGTGACTGAGAAGGACATAAGAAAGGTTGTTGATCCCCTGACATGTAAAGACATTCTGTCAAGCAAACTCAGCCTCACAGCAGCTGGGTTTCTGGTATGTAAACAGAGACTGCTTAATTACACAGGTCATGTCAATTAGTGTGACCTGAGTGTTTTCAAGAAATTAATCACTTTCTGCAGAGCTTGGCTGTGTTCATACTTCAAGGCAGTATGGCGTAAACCTTGTAGAAAATCTGGTACAACCTTTTTTTAAAAAAATTTTATAATGAATGTTTTCTTTCTAAATCCCTAGGTTGTAATCAGAGTAACAAACTTGCTCAAATACAACAGTGGATATAGGAGGCTTCATTCAGGTCTGGTGGGTGTGGGGAAAGATGGGGGAATTGGGGATGAAAGAGCCCATGACACAGGGAGAAATTAAATGTGACTAAATGAGCCCACTTCTTCATCTTGACACTAAAAAGATGCTAATGTCAAAGGACTGTGTTAAAACCTTGTCACAGTCTGGTTTTTAACTGACAGGAGCCAGACGATTCAAGGCTGAGATGTAAATCCTTATCTATAGCTTTTCTTGTTGGGGCTGGCAGAATGAAGGTAGTGAGGAGAGGAACAAGAATTGGGTTCAAGTTGTCACAGTGATGCCATGATACCCAGAGACTGGAACACCATATCCATTTCCACATTCATTTTCTTCTTTCAAAACCATTTTTACATAAGCTTTAAACCTGTACCCACATATAAATACTAGATCTAGGGCAACTGCATATATGAATATAGGTGTAAGATATCTCCACTCATTCACACACACATTGCACCCAGTAGTATTTATTGAAGTGCTAGGTGCTAAGTCTATTGTGGTGAAGGAGAAAGAGGCTTTGCCCTAGTGAAACTTATATTTCAATTCAGATCTGTTTTTTTAGGGTAACATTAGCTGCTATAACCAGTGCGCCAAAAATATATAATGGTTCTCATACAACTGAGGGTTCTTTTTTGCTCACATAATAGTACTGGGAGGTATTTCTGCCTTGGTGAGTGGATCTTGTCTTTGAAGGGATTTGGGAACCTGGGATCTTTTTGTTCTATGCCTCCTCCATTTTTTAGAACTTTATTGTCTCCATTATCGGGGTGAAGGGTGTATAAAAGGGCACATGGATGTCCTAAAATCTTGGATTACAAATAGCCTCTGTCAAATCGACTCATAGCCCATTGGCTGGAAGTCAGTCACATGGCCAATAATAACCACAGGAAGGCCTGCTCATAGGATCTAGTAGTGAGGCCCAGGAAGAAGATTAAATGGATAAATAAGGAATCATTTCCATCAGCCACCACAATGAAGATATGTAAAAATAATTACAAATCACTAGAAATTTTAATTAGTGCTATAAAGAAAATTAAACATGATATCATAAAAGAAAAACAGTGAGGATGGGGGATGGGAACCTACTTTAAAGTTGGTAATCAGAGGAGGTGGCAAGGATGCTCAGTGCTAAAGCTCCAAAGTACGGTCATCTCCATATCCACGGATTCCACATCCATAGGTTCAATCATCAGCAGATAGAAAATATTCAGGAAAAAACTGCATCTGTACTAAATATGTATAGACTTTTTCATATCATTATTCCCCATGCAATATAACAGTTATTCACATAGTATTCACATTGCATTAGGTATCATAAGTAACCTAGAGAATATTTAAAGAATATGGGAGGATTCCCTAGGCTTTACGCAGGCACAGTGCCATTTTATACATAGTACGTGAGCATCCTTCGAGAGAATGTTCTGGAACCAGTTCTTCACAGATCCCCAGGGAGGGCAGTGATCTTACTGAGAAGGGTCAGAGGAAAGTGGTGAAAGGAGGGAACCACAAACATAAACCCATGTTTATCTGAGATGATAAATATGTCTTCTTTCCCTTAGTCGCTTGCATAGGAGATGTTGGAAACGATCAGGTTATTTTTCCCAGTTCCCATAAAAATGTTTTTCTTTTAAGAATGATAACATGAATTATAACATGCAAAGACAATTCCCTGTTTTTTTTAAAAAAGTAAGTTCTAGAAATTGTGGAGGATTTTTATTTATTAAAATGCCATGGTGTCCCTGAATCAATGTGTTACAGGGTGTGATTAAAGACTTCTTAAAATATGTGCCCAACCTCTGTAGTTTCGGTCTGCTTTTAAAGGCACTCACAGAGAAAGAGAAATATTCTCTTTCCTGCATTTCTCTTCCACTCTCCTTCACCTCTATCTTGGATGTACTTATATTGTTTTGACAAATAGCGCATCTTGCAATTAAATTCTTTACCAACAGAATGCCAGGAGCCTGAGCTGCTTTCACTCTCTCCAAACAGAATAATTTCAAGATGCTCCATGCTGATTAATTATACTGAAGGCAGCGCTAATGATAGTTTCAGGATACAGGATTAATTCACATAACATGGTAAATACAAATGGTGAATTTTCAACCTGATATATTAAACCATTATGGCTGATTGGGCAAATATGTAACTTGGCATGAGCCTATGCTAAGTCTTGGCAGAAAATATGCATCACTAAGAAGGGATCCTTATGAATGGGATTGCATGAGTATAGCTGTGCACTTAGAGGGAGTGTGTTCCTGTAGTAAGTACGGTTGTCTTTAAAGAACATGTCAAATATATTATAGGATAGGTGTAATGTGTTTGGTTTGATCAGTAATCACTAACGGGTGTTGGTTTGTGGATGCTTATACTCACTGAGATTTAACAACAATATATTCTTACATCTATCCACTTTTCTAGATGCACCTTATAGAGTTCTTATTATATGTCAGACACTGTGCTAAGTGATTATATATACATCTATATCTATATCTATATATATATGTGTACTTATTTTTCTGCCACTCTTTCTCTTGTCCACTTGGCTCTAATCAAGTATATTGGCCTTCCTTCTCTTCCTTTATTTTCTTCAAATACACCAAAGTCATTTGTGCCTTAGAATCTTTGCATTTACTATTTTGTCTCCCAGGGAAACTCTTCTGTCACGTCATTGAATGATTAGATACTTACTACTCTTATTTCAGCCAAACGGTCACCTCCTCAAAGACACTCCTCAATCACCCGATCAAAAATAACTCCCGTCTAGGCATTTTCCCTCTTTTATTTTTTCTTCAAATTTATTAGACAGGCCAGGGATATAACTCAACAGCATAATGCCTGCCTAGCAAGCACAAGGTCCTGAGTTCAATTTCTGGTACTAAAAAGAAAAATTATTAGAATCAACAAATTTGCTTTTGTTGCTTACTTATTGCCTGACCCCCTTCTACATTCCTAGTAATAGCTAACTTCCTGGTAGGTAAATGTTTTATCTGTCCTATTCATTGCCCTTTTCCCAGGACACAGAATAAAGCCTGGCACATAGTAGGCTTACAACTCAGTCCTATAATTGACTTGTAATCTGAGCTGCTGATGAATGCACTTAGCTTGCTCTGACTTCCATGTCCATCTGCCATAGTCCCCTCATTAGAAAGCAGTGTGACAACTCTGTATGCTCAGTCCACGTCTAGTTGAAATGGGGACATGTGAGTGGGGGGCACCAGTTACAGTCATGGTTAACAAGCTGCACACCAGTGACCTCATCAAATGTGTCCTGATCCACCGTGGAGAGTGAGGTTTAGGTCATTGATGAGCTTTTTGGGTTTGGCATGTGTCACAATTTGGGAGACAGAAGCTGCATCTACTTTTTCAAAGGTCTGAGCTTGTTTAGTGCAAAGATCTGAAATGTCTGCTCTTGTCTTTCTGTTAAGAGATAGTTTTGCTTTGACTCTTCAGCGTAGATTTATTCAGCTAGCCACTCCCTTCCTCCAGCAGTTCCACACTGTTACATTCTGTAGGTTCACGCGTCCTCCATAATTTTTAATGTGTTATTTGGGATCGTTCAACCAGACAGAAACTAGCAATCAGGCACATTTCTGAGAATATCTCATTTCATACCGTTCAAGGATATTTTAAAGGACAAAGTTAATGATGACCTAAATGCTGCAGACCGTTTTTATGTAAATAATACTTATACTGTAGTCAGCCATGTAGACACTGAAGATTTGTCCTGCAAAGTAGCAGCAGAATCCAGACAGTCAACTAAACCTGTGCTGTGTGCTGAGAGGCCAGTGGGTGTCGTGGGTGAGAAGTGGACTGAGAATCTGGAGGGTTCAGGCTCTTCTCTGCTCTTAATTTGTCTTATGGCATTGAGGATGCTTTAAAACGTCTCCAGCCTTAGTTTTCCAAGCTGTAAAAGGAGATGTTGCACAAATTTGCAGTGTCATAACTGCTGAAGACTCCTTTTATCATTTTTTCACTGAGACCTCATGTGACAACATATTTTTTCAATCTAGTTGCGTTTTTAGAGTTAAGAAAATCACGCTCTTTGCTTTAAAATTGTTCAAAGCTATGTAAAACTTTCAGCTCCGAGCTTCTCATGTGCACGAGATACCCAGAGTTTCCATCTGGAGTGGATGTGGTCCAGGACAAGGGAAAGTTATTGAATACTTAATATAGGCAGGCTTCTTTTGGATGTATTTAGGATTCCCTTTCTGCAACTGTTGTCGCCTTTGCTACATTTTAAAACTCTCAGTTGAAAACTGTTAGATTAGTTGATTTTGTAAATCTCTAACTTCACCATCTGACAAGTCTGTAAAGAAGTGTTCAGTAGTCAGGTCAGGGAAGAATGTAGGCTGTTAGGGATTCAGGGTAGAAATTTAATTCCTTTAAAAATAAATAGACTTGTTTTAGATTTACAGAAAAAAATAGATGGAAAGTCCATGAGAGTTCTGCTATACCTCAGCAAGACTGACTCACTTTCTTTATTATCAATATCTGTGGTAGTGCGATACATTTGTTATTGTTGATATGCCAAAATTGATACATTATTGTTAACTAATGTCCATGTATGTGTTATGCATTCTATAGGTTTGGACAAGTCTATGATGTTGTGCACTCACTATTACAGTACTACACAGAACAGTTTCACTACCCTATGAAGCCCCTCCTCCATCGGTTCATTCCCCACCCCATCCCCTAAACTCCTGGCAACCAGAGCTCTTTTCCCTGTCTCTGTAGTTTTGTCTTTTGCAGAATGTCATTTAGTTGTAATCATATAGTGCACAGTCTCTTCAGATTGGCTTTTTTTCCATTTAGTAACATGCATTTAAGATTCATCCATGCCTTTTTTGTGACTTGACAGCTCATTTCTTTTTATCACTAAATGATATTCTATTGTATGGATTTCCAGTTTGTTTGTCCATTCACCCTTTGAAGGACATTTTGGTTGCTGATGCCTTATGTTTAGTTGACTATTTTATTGTTATAATTGTAGATTCATATACAATCATAAGAAGTAATACAGAAACATCTATGTATGTTTAGTCGCCTTCACTAGTAATATAATTTTTTTTCAAAATTATACTGCAATATTATAACCAGGGTAAAGACATTGCTATGATCCACTCAACTTAAGTTTCCATAAACGTACTCACTGTGTGGGGATATATATAGTTGTATACTTGTCTCCACAATCAGAATATTGGGCATTTCTATTGCCACAATGATTCTACCCTCATACTTTTATAGTACCCATGATCACCTATTTCCCAAATTGTCTCCTCCTATTAGAACCCACATTTTCTCCTTTTACCAGAACCCTGGAAGGATTGGATTAAGGTCTACCTCAATGGCGTTGTTTTAATGCAATCAAAGTCCCATCTCCAGTATAGGCACAGTCTGAAGTACTGGGGATAAGGGATTTGCCTTTGAATTTTTGTGGCGGGAACACAATTCAGTCCATAAAATGCAGCATGTAACTTCTTAGAACTGGCTTTTTTCACTCTACATATTTCTTTGAAGATTAAAACAGATGTGTTAATTTATTTATTTATTTATTTATTTTCTGTGGCTATTTATTTCACGTACTTCAAGTTACTGCTTTTAGAGTCTTATTATCAGGGGTTCTAGATTAATGCAAAAATAAAATGAACTGAACTCAGAGGTTCAACCATGGAATGAACTAGCTTTACTACTAAGTTCCTTCTACTGAGCTTCCACACTTTAGCATTGAAAACCAAGATTTGTGATTCTTTAGTTGTTATGCAAAATTAACTTGCTGAAGTGGTTATTTTCAGGAGGGAGGTACTTACTGCCTACATATAAATTTAAAGGTTGAAAGTATTTGTTAGGGGCTGGGGGTCTAGCTCAGCGGCCTAAGCGCCTGCCTGTCAAGCACAAGGTTGTGAGTTCAATCCCCGGTGCCACAAAAAAAAAAAAAAGTATTTGTAAAGCCTAATCTTTCCTCTGAATCTATGTCTGTTGGGGAAACATGCAAAGATGCAAATTTTGGTCTTTCAGTTGCTTTTGTCATAACTCCTTCGTCCACATGGGTTGCTACTTCATATAATCTATTCATGATGGATTTAGCCACTTTTTAGAAATATGGTCACGAGAGGTTCTATTCCCTGACTCCTAGATTTTACAGGTAGAACCTACAAGGCCTTCTGTGTGATATCAAGGGAAGAGGGACAGGCTGTGAAATGGTGGTGAGGGAAAAACTAATCAATAGCAAAACTCCTCCAAAACCTTCGCTGATGTGAGCTACTGGAAAACCTAGAATAAAATGACAAGATGTCTAATTTAAGGGTAAATTTCAAAGCAGCAAGGATTCATTCAGTTTCAAGTCCAGAACATAACAGCATAAGGTGGAGAACATTCTAGAAAGCAGAATTACTCAAATCAGTGAGAACTGCAATGCATAAGAGACCTAGATTGTATGACATTGTGCTGTGAGGGCAAAGGTTTTAAAATTGGAAATTTTCATTGATTGGTGAGCACAGGAGAAATAGTTTCTGTTGCTTTTTTGTAAGTAACTGTTTATGTTGTGTTCTTTAAGAGACAATGCTTTAGTTTATCACTCCAGCACCTTCTTTTGAACTTTTTGTTTGACATCACTGGCAAAATGACAATACCATTCTGCTGGTACTGATTTGTAGGAGCTCTTGATATGGACCAGGAACCAACTAGGCCACTTTGATGCACTCAGCCTCACAGTAACATTCAGAGTTCAGTGTCAGTATTATTCCCATCTGAGAGTCAGGGACATGAGGACTTAGAGAGGTTCAGTTTATCTGGCCAAAGTCACATCAGCTGAGATCTAGGGAGCCAAGCACCATCCATTTTCTGTCTAATTCTTTCAACTTCTAAATAGAAGGGGGTAGATGATAAAAATAATAACCTTTAGGAATATCTACATTCAGTAAACTATACAACAGAGCAGGTTCAGAATCACTGATCATGAGTCAAGAGATTGAAAATATTAGTGTAAAATCTCAAAAGTCTTCAGATAGCCATAGACTTTCTTTCTGTTATTATTATCCCTTCCACCAGTGCCCTCGCCTAGAGGTACTGTGGAACATAGAAGGTACTGTAGAACATACTGACTACTAACTAGCATGTTATTGGACTACCATATTAAAAAGCACAGCTCCCCCCAGTAGAAATTTGATTCTAAAAAATACAGCAACAAAAGTATATATGTACACAATCCTATACCTGTGTCCTTGTCCAGTATTTATTTTAGGAGGTACAACTTGAGATATAGTTTATCCTCGTGAATAAAATGACACAAATTATTGCAAAATCATTCTAGGGTCAATAAAGCACTCTGGAAGGAAGGAAATTTTTTTGTGTGTTGTCCACTATAGTAGGCACGAGCCCCCTGTGGGTATAGAGCCCTCAGAATGTGGCTACTGAGACTACAAAGTGGAATTTTAATTTTACTTAGTTTAAATTTAACTAGCCACATGGTTGTACTGGATTTCTCAGTGCAATCCTGGAAAGTAAAAGTTTAATTATAACAGACACTGTATGATTTGCAAACATACCTGTTCTTCACGGTCCCATCATCTCATTCTTTGGACAGAGGAGTAAGAAAGGGGATAAAGAGGGAAAAGGTGGTTGAATCCAAAGCCAAAATCATTTTCTATGTTTATGTGTCCCGTATTCAAGCTGTGTTTTATTGACAAAATTTGGGAAGGCTGCAGAGTTGGCAGACCTGTCCATCCCCTTGACTGCAGGCATATGTCAGCACCTCATTACTCTTGCGTTGAACTATGAAGGCCCTCTTCCCTCCTACCATTGGCCCAATTTTAAAGGCATCTGTGGTATTCCTTTTAAATCTCACAGATTTTTTTTCTTTTAAATTTACAAATTGCTCTGTGGATTAATATCAGCGTATTTTATTTAAATCATTTCAAATCAGAACAAGGGAGATTATTTTGGGGTAGTGAGGTTGTCCTGTGAAATTTTGAGGGGCAACTTAGCCACTCATTTTCAAGAAGAAAGGGCACAGGATTCTCTGTATTATCTTTAGTTTTGATTGGCTTCATGAGTGATTCTGTTTCACAGGTGGCTCCGGTGGCCTTTTTCTTGCTAAGCAAAGAAAAACATGTATGGTATAGTTTCTCTCCCCTTAACCGTTTTTGCACATTGTTATTCAATGTTAGGAATTAGATGACAGTGTTTTTAAAAGATACTATTTTAAACCGTAAAGTTCATAGTGCTTGTGTCTTACAGGTGCATGCTGAATTGTCATTGCTTTCTTTTTCTCTTAAGACAGACCTCTAGAATAACCACTTTCTATTTCCTGACCCTGGAAACAGATACCGTTTGGGATTCCTTTTATAGCATCTTCAACTAACGTCTCCAGTGACCACTCAAATGTGGTCTTGTAGTAAATCAAAATTTCTTTGAAAGACCTAGCCATGTTACATAATTGTTACTGTCCTAAAAAATCATCTCCCTAACAAAAAGAAAAGTGAGTTTATCTTGCCCTAGATCATATTGACTCTGCCATTGCACTTTAATGGTTTTGGAAAATAACAAGACACTCCCCACCCCACTTCCTCCTCCTTTTAAAGTAACCTACAGCTGATGAAGCGGACATACCAGCTTCAGGTGATCAGACCTGGTTGGACAGTTAAAAATAAAGAGGAGAACCACCTTGCAAACTGCCAGGAGAACCTCCCACTCCTTCCCATGAATGATTTGTTCTAGACGGAATTTTGGATTTTACCATGACTAAGCAGAGCAGCCTGGGTTCTGGGATGAATTCTCAATTATTTACTATGTATGCATTTTAATAAAAGAGTGTTAGAAATAAAATCAGCTAAGTGATACATTGTGAGCCATGTGCTCACATTTTTCAGTTCATTGCCATCTCTGAGGCTCCAGGGAAGGGTATTATATTTCTAGGATGCATTAGGTAAGCCAGAGGGACAGTGAAATGTTCACATTATGGCAAGGTTGGTAAGGACTGGGATTGAAAGACAGGAGCACTTTGCCAGGCAGGGCTGACGATTCCCAGGCAGGGGCCAGATCCGGGCATTTTTCAGGCCCCATCAGGTGATAAAACCACTGTTACACAAGACTCCAGAAGTCAGTGCCCTCTTTAGCCAACTGAGAGCAAAGGCTTCCTCAGAAACTGAGGCCTCGTTTTGTGCCAACCTTTGTTAAGCAGTTCACCTCTTCAGAGGCTAATGCCTCTCAAAACCAAGAACAATTAAAGCTAGAATCCTTCCCAAGCAACTGGGGAATTGAGCAAAATAAATCAGAAATCCTCAGCCTTCGCTCTGGAGGCTGGCCTCATTATGAGAGCAGATCTATTAGCCCTCTTGCCATTGTCTTTCATTTCTCAAGTGAGGTGATTCTAATTAAATTAATCTGCATGTCAATCTATCGGTGATCAATCAAAGAGCCGGAGGTTTCCCCTATGCTGCAGGGTGCTTGCGGCTGACAGGGGCTGATAATGGAGGAAGAAATAAACTGTCGGGCAAAGTTAATTAGTCAACATAATAGGTGGATTAAACGGGAGCTGGCTGATTGCTGTTTCCCCGTGTCAAAGCATGAGGTGGGAGCTGAGGCTGCAATTACAGACAATTATTATATTTGGTTGTAAGAGGTCACATGAATAAACATATCTCTGTGGGTTTCAGTGTTAATCCCCTTCCCCATTTCACATAAGGAGAAGTGTAGGTCATTTCTGTTCATTGTTTCAGTCAGCGTTCTCTCTCTGATGCACACCTTGGCCTTGCTCCTTTCTGGCAAACCAGACTTAGTGTCAGTTTATGAGATGGGTTGGGAGTCCAAATTATGCCTTGGGCCAGTCCCACAATTTTTTTTCTTTGCAACAGACCTAAGACCCTTAATTAACAGGGATTTTTTTTTTTGAGGGGGACATGAGAGTGATAGCGGTGAGGGGGATTTTGGTTTGATTAATCAAACTAACACTGGAAGAAAAAAAGTACAAGAAATCTCAATGAGACACCCAGGAGAGAAAAACATATCCCAACTCTCACTGAACTCTCTCTTTCATTTCTCTGTCCTCTTCACCCTGACACAGTGGGGAGGAAATATTTTAAAGATTCAAAAGACTTTTATTTGCATGATCAACTGTGATATCTGCTTTAGCGTCTAAACTGAAGGGTAATTTAGGTGAAACACAACCACCCTTGTGTAAAAAAAATATGCTAATAAAGATCCTCTTGTTAAAATTATGGTTAACAGTGTACCTTCTGCTGTATAACTATAAACTGTGCAATTTTACTTAAAACTGCATCAAAAGCGTTCCATGCCAAAGACCCACTCATCAATAGCTCCTCTTGTTAGAGTTGTACAGCATAAGCACCAGTTATTATGTGAAATAGCTATGCAATTTTCTTCAGCTCCCAGCTGTTATTTATTTAACTTGAGTTTATTACCCGCCATGCTTTTATATTAAAATGTTCATTCATTTTTCTCTCGTGTCTCTAGGTCGTGGTGTCTACAACAGTCAACGTGGATGGCCATGTCCTGGCAGTCTCTGATAACATGTTTGTTCATAATAACTCGAAGCATGGGCGGAGGGCTCGGAGGCTTGACCCCTCGGAAGGTACGCCCTCTTATCTGGAACATGGTAGGCGAATCATTTTCATTGGTTGGCATTGTTACTTTAACTGTGAATTTATTTGGTTTCTTTCTTCCACTCCACCACATTTTCTACTATTTCAAATGCCATATGTCCTTTTGAACAGTATTAATCCTTTGGGCTTTTTAGTCCTCCAAAATAAGATTCTGGGTATTTAAAGACAGGGAGATGATCTTAGAGGCCCCCTCTATTTTGTTGCAGGGCTCTGGAATGGTTGATACCTCTTTCCCTCTGGTTGTGAGGAGAAGGAGACCTGAACGACTGCTTTATTTTAAACTACCATTTGACTACAAAATAAGGAAACATCAGGCATAGGGAAAATCAGAAAAGGCCATACAAACCTGCTGGTGCATCTGTGTAACTATCTGTTGAATTTCAGTTGGAGATCAGGTCCAAAGTCTGGGTTAGAAGTGCATTCTGAACGTGACACTAGGTCAAATGTCCCTCTTGTGTTCCATGTATGGCCCTCCCTTCATTGCCATTTGATAGAGCTTGCTTTATGGTGGTAGACTTTGGTAGGGAGAAATCATATTTATCTTGAATATTAGGGCAAATCAGTGGTGCCTATGAGAGGACTGGAGGAAACCAGATAAAATTTTGTTTCTGGAGGAAGTGAATACTACTCAGCAGAAACACATGTTGATTGGATGCATGTCTAAATATTTCTTTGCTGCGTGTCTATATAACAAATCCAAAAAGCAATGTCCATCCATCCATCCATCCATCCATCCATCCAAGAATCAGTGACTGAGATTCTACGGGATACCAGTCACCATGCTATACTTTCTGTAATCTCTAGTTAAACTCTTAACCTGTTTCCTTCAATTCACTTTCCAATTTGCTAGGTCAGCAGGCTTCTTTGAGACTACTACCACACAAATTATCACCTGATTGCCTGATTTTTCCATGGTCCACAAGCTGTCCGTGATATAATTCATAAGGTAGAAAACTCCTTTTCCTGCCAGCATCCCAATTTAATAAACATACCACTGTCATCATTTTTGCTTGTTTTCCCCCCTGTGCTTGAGGAATGCACAAATAGTGCATTTTATTAATTAGCCAGATGTAACACTCTTAGAAGGAATTCTTCACCACATCCAGTTTTACAGTCCTTTAAAGGAAACCATCATCTTTCAAAAGCTGCTTCTTTATGGTTTCATTAGTGCTGAGATGGATGGATATTACTTTTTGCAGGAGGCCATTTGAAACACCTGCTCATGATTACATTCCTAGTTCCATTTCTGTACTTAAAATTATTCTGATACTCACTTTAAAGTAATGTTGGCTTTTTAATACCTTTGCAGTCACTTAAGGCATTGTGTGATTGAAGGTGTTTAGATGAAAGGAAGACGATAAGCCAGCTAAATACGTAGTGGACACAATCTGAGGGGCCCTGGATTAGGAACTGAGGTTATATTTTTTATTGTGACTGGGTAGTTGCTGTGGTTTTGCCCTACCCAGGGGACAAATTTGACCATCAATTTGAAATCTGTGGAGCATACAGTTTCAAAGATGCTCCTAGTGCAGGCCACACCTATCTCTCATTTCTGCTGTCAGGAAACCTATAAGAGATTATGATACCACATCAATTTTCCCAACAACAACAACAACAACAACAACAACAACAACACAACATCCAAAGCAAACAAATGAAATACATCCCACTAGAAAAAATGTCTCGGGGGTGGAGCTCTGTAACATTATTTTCAAGTGTGGTGTATAGGACTAAGTCTTGAAATAGATATCAGGAGATCTAGATTCAGTTCTTCCTTTTACTACGGCCTCTGTGTGCTCTTGGACAAATTGCCTTATCTTTACAGATACCAGACTTCCGTTTTGGTAAAAAAGAAGGTGATCTGTAGGGTTGTAAAAAGAAAAATCAAATCTGTGCTTTGGGTGGGAGCAGGTAGTGTTGATAAGGGAAGTGGGCTGGGTGGAGACTGAGGGCCACCAAGTGCATGCTCTGTTGCCCCAAGCCCAGCCAGTGTCCCTAAGGGGAAAGCAAACCCACCGGGCCACGTGTTTGGTAAGGATTCAAACCCTTGTGATTTCTCATGGTTGATGAATAATTATGAAATATTTGAACTCTGAAGGGAGCTGAGGGGGAGAGGGGCACTTAGAAAGAATGCATCGTAGGCTATTTGTGATCCTGATTGAAAACAGCTCTAAATGTTCTCCCAGCTCAAGAATTCTCTTGTCTAGGAGTACACATTAATATATTAGTTGGGATAGCATATTGCTCCAAATTTTAATGGCAGTGTTGTTTTCCTTTGCTTCAGTTTACCAGCCCACCATGGCCATGTTAAGACTTTAGTCTTCAAGAAAATAGTGACATTTCACTGCATAATCAGTAATTAGCCATTGTTAGGGAACTTGACTACGTCCCATGTCCCTCAGTTTGGGTCTTCACATTCATCTCAAAGACTTACTTTACTTCTCTCCAGTGGAATGAAAGGATAGACGTGTTTAGATCCTTAGTGATAATGCAGTGATGGTACAGTAACACAGAAATCTGTTCCTCTGCAGTGAATCAACTAACCACACATAACCACCCACTCATTTAGACACTTCAAGCTGATACATAAATATCTACTCAGCAAAGGGTAACTACTGAACTCTTTCATTGGTAATGTGTGGGAGTGGATCTTGTTGCTAACTCATGTTGGTTTGAGAGTGATGCTGGATCTCACCACTGAAAAATCCTACTTTCAAATGTCTGGTTTCTGAATCATTCGCCTCTCTGTCTCTCCACTCCCACCCTCACCTCAGACAGCTACTGCGTAGTCTGCAAAGCAGGTTCACCTCTGGAGGCCTGTGGCAATCTTCGTTTTCCCCCTTCCTGGGCTTTTTACCACCTCATTTACAGGTAGCCTGAATTATTTTGAGCAACTCTGCACATCTCTATTTATATCCTGCTTGTCAGACTGTTGGAGAAACGTTCCTTTCGTGGCTTTTCTTTCTGCGTATAAGTGGAGACAAGATCATGGTTTACATTGCGTGCAGTCTTTCCAGAGTGACCCATGGGCTCAGAGCCCCCACGCTCAGATAAATGTCCCTGTATTTCACAAATGAGGGTTGATGAAGGTGAATTTATTTCGTAGAAACTCGCATGGCCTAACGAGGGTGAATCTTGGCACACGGTCTCTTATGGTAATTCCCCCCTCCCTGCTCTCATTTTCTTCATTCATAAACACTGGGATTTTCTTTGGCTGGATATTTATGGGAGCAATTAGTGAGGCTGCTTCTTTAAGCAGTAGCTCTATGAAAGATGTACAGTTGAAAAAAAAAGAAAGAAAAATTTGGGCTGGGGAATCTATCTAGCTCAGTGGTCTAAGTGCCTGCCTGGCAAGCGTGAGGTCACGAGTTCAATCCCTGGTGCTGCAAAAAAAAAAAAAAAAAAAGGAAAGATGTACAGTTGTAGAGAGAGACAGCCTCGAAATGTAACTGCTGTCATGGTTCTAAGTTTTGAAAAAGCTTTGAAAAGGGACTTGGGACCAAGGGAGCTGCATTGTGGCCTCCTGCAGAGATGGGCAGCACTAGTGTGTCTGCTCGCCTTGTTGTCCTACAGTGCCTCAGGACTGCACGCTGGGAGGCTTTGCAGGGTTTGGGGAGCATTGTCGTGGTCTTGTTTTTCTCCTTGAGTTTCAAGTTGTGTTTACTTGAATCTAGGGCCAATTGTGGCATCAGTTTCTCTATTTCTTCCCCTGTGGCAAAATGTGGTGCCCTCACCATGCGAGAGTGCAGAGACCCTGTCATCTTGCATGCGCTAACACTTTATTATCTAATGATCTAATATGCAACAAGGCAGAGTGCCGGTGCTCATCATCCTGACATAGAATGCCGGGAGAAGTGACTAAATTACTTTATGTACCATTAGCGCTAGCAGCGATGGTGAACTCACCGGCAGCATTTATGCAAATGCCTGTGAATACACTCTAGTGGCTTTGTCAGGAAGCCCGCTGACAAGCAGTTTAAACGCTCATTTTGGGGGGATATGTGTACGTTTTCTCATTTTGCTGTGCATGTTTTTCTCTCTTCTCTCCTCTGTCCCTTTTTGGATTGCTGGAGGTCTTTGCTCCTCCAAGATGACTGGAGAAAGCTGGGAAGTTGGGGAGCTCACCCATCAGTGGAACCCTTTCCAGCTGGGGGTTAAGACCACAATCTTTGTTTTTTTTCCACATCTAGATGCTTTGTTTTAGTCTGATGAATTTGTACAACCTTTATTATTTATTTGGGGGAAGAAATAAGTGGGAATTTTTTGAGAGTTTTCAGAGTAACAAAATTTAATGGGTTCTGACTTGATGTCCTGTTTAGTTTTGTTTGGCTCAAATATAGTTGTTTTTAAAACACACCCACCTTTTACAAATGGAAAATGACTGAAAATTTAGCTTTTGTGGGCATCAGATATGAATGAATTAAATTTCCCTTCAAAGTAATTATGAAGATTATAACATGAAGTAGAAATGTTACATGAAGTAGAAATCCCCAAATAGAACAAATCAAAACAAAAATGGACTTTGGTCAAACTAAAAATATTCTGGAGGGTAAAGAGCGGTGCTGGACTCACTGTGCAGGTCCCCTGCTTGTAATTACAGCGTTAGGGAAAGAGAATCAGGTTTTCAGCACTACCAGTTAGTTCTGACCTTTTGGTTCCAGCTGTCCCTGACAATATGGTGTTATTCTTGATCTTTGGCATCTGACCTTCTTTAATCCTTTTGCTCCAGACAGAAGCAGTTTTTGCTCCTGTTGTTTGCCCCTGGGTGTCCAGGCTTGCTGTCTTCCCTCTGCCCAGCTGCACTTAAATGTGTTGTTTTATGGACATGTGGAGAAAGATGGTTCAAGCTTGGGGAGATTGCTCCAAATTGAAAGAATCGCACAGAGCTTTTAACAGAAAGGAGAAGCCCTTTTCATTCTCCCTCTGTGTAACAAGGGCTTAAGAATTTCCTAGGAAATGGATCAGGCTGACTGCAGAGCTCGTTTCTAGTCCTGACTCTGCCATTATTTTGCTGTGTGGCCCTGAGTGGGTCACTTTGTTTGTCTGGGCCTTAGTTCATGTGGTCCTGTGAGAACTGAGTGGAGTCATCCCTAGACTTCTGTTTAGTGTGCATTACTGTGAGTAGCTTTGGAATGAAGCCACCCACACACGCCTTTCTGCAGAAGGTGCTTTTGTAGAAACAGGTCTGTGGGGCAAGAGAATTCCCTTTGCTCTTCCTTTTTACTCTGTTTTACCCCTGCTGTTAGGGCTTTGCACTGAGCTACAACTCCAACCCTTTCTATTTTTATTTTGAGTTAGAGTCTAAGTCACGAAATCATCCAGGCTGGGCCCAAACTTATGTTCCTTCTGCCTCGGCCTCCCAGAATGCTGGAATTGCAGACATAAACCACCACAGTGGCCTCCAAATAGAACCCTTTCTTTGAATCTCTGGCCAAGGAACTGGGTCTCAATAAAGGGGACTTGAAATCATTCATTTATTCTAAGCATTCACACTACCTGCCAGGCACTAAGTGACACAGAGCAGCAAAAGACAGACACTGTCCCTGTCTGGGTTCACAGTATTCATGATGTAAAGAGAGAAGAGAGATACTAACCAAAGTTCGCAGCTAAGTAATTGGAGTACTGTGTAAAGGAAGACCTATAAAAAGGAAGAGGGATAGTGAGGTGTTGGGGAAGCCCTTGAGGGAATCTCATTGATGCCAAAATCTAAGGAGTGAATAAATTTTCACCAGGCAAAGGGAACAACACAAATTCCAAGCAGAGGAAACGATTTGCAAGTAGTGTATGCAGAGACTGTTTTGCTCACTTAAGTGAGTTCGGGAAACCATAGGTGACTGGGACGGCTCATACTGCTGCTAGACAACAAGTGATGAGAGCGGAGGCTGGCTTGGCTGTGAGGGTCACAACCCATAGGCTACTGTGTGGGCCTGTCAGGCCCAGGCCTCGGTGTTTACCAAGTCACAGAGTGAGAACAGGGCTTCGATGAGCTCAGTTTCAATTGCATGTGGTTTTAGTGTCTCATAAAAGCCCAAGGAAAAGTTTCTCTGAGAGTTTTCTAACTTCGCCTTTCCCTGCTGGACTTCAGAAGTTCACCAGGGCATTGGCTGTGCCTTGGTGCCGTCCCCCATTGCTCTTCGATGCTTTGAGAGTGACTGTGTTCAATATAGATAAACAGTTCAGAATTTCCAGAGCTCTTTCACCAGATGGCTTGGTGTTATCAATTTACCTTTTTGCAAGTAGTGTGAAAAAGAATTTGTCTACTGACTTGTTTTTGAGCACATAAATATGTGCATGTGTGTATATATATATATATATATATATATATATATATATATATATCTTTGCCTTCTTTAAGAATGGAAGACTGCTCCATTATTGTACTTACGAGTTGTATTTTGCCCCCAAAGAAACAAAATCACTGGATAAGTGAAGATAAACTAAAATAACAGAAAATTTGCCCTGCCAGTTTATCTTTTCCCCTCTGACTCTGAGCAGTGCCCTAGTCAGGGCTCCTGCTGGGTGGAGCAAGCATGAAGAGACTGCATCATTGACCCCTGGAACCCCCAGGTAGAGAGAGAAGCTGAGAACCAAGAAAGGGCATGTAACCTGTTCATACCAAAGAACAGACACACACACACACACACAGCAACAAACCCAGCTAGTTCCTGTTCACATTCATTCATAGCCCTTTGCACTTGCCTGTGGGATGCTGGCCAACAGGTGTAGACTTGGGGGTTGTACAACTCCCTTTCTCTAAGAACCGTGTTGGAGGAGGAATGGGGTCCTGATGCCTTTACAATTCTGGCTGAGGTAGGCTGCCTCCAGGCTAACTGGGACCCCAAGGGTCTCCAGAAGAATGTCTGTGCAGTCCTTCCGGCTCCTTGCCAGAAGTGTCCATTCAGAACACAGTGGCAGAGGCCGAGTGACACAGAATTCCCCACACAGACAATGGCTCATGACATGATGGGCTTTGGTGGAAAGCTTCATCCAGACTCACTTAGGCAAGAGCATCTGGGTGAAGGGTTCAGGTGAAGCAGAAAACTATTAGCATCGTCTTTTGAGAAGTGAGGGTGGGGTGTTACAACTTGCCAACTGATCTTTCCACTTGAAAAAGGAACTTAGGGTCACTAAGGAACCTTGGGGTTAAGAAGATCCAGCCATTTCATAAAATAAAAACACACAGGCCCAAGATTTTCAAGCATCAGTTGGGGCCTTTTTCTTTGACTGCTTGGTAAGATGCCTTTTGTTTTCCCTTAAAAAAGAAAGGACATGGCAGTAGTCCAGAGAAGAACAAAGATGTGAGTGAAGACTGTTTCCAGTGTCTCCCCTGAGTAATTCATAAAGCAGATTACACCAGAAATCCACACTAGTGACATGGGAGCCAGCAAGCTCTCAGCCTCCTGCAGATGAAAGAGTTTGCAAGTAATACCCTAACAGAGGAACTAATGCTCATAGTGCTGCTTTGCTTGTCAGAGACCAAGTAGTAGTGGTTATTATTTTGTTATTTTTACTACTGCTGTTGTTTTTGGACTATTATCCACTAACATTTATGGACTAATTACTGTATGCCGGCTCTATGATAATTACCTATTTACATCATCTTACATCCTCCAGCAAAGCTGATGAGATATAATAATTAGTATCTCCATTTTATAGATGAGAAAACTGAGGTTTAGAGAGAGTAAATAACTTACACAAAGCTCAGAACTAGTCTCTGACCATAGGTTTACCTAACCACATAGCTCTGCATAATCCTATTACCAATAACCAGGGCAGTGAAGGTTCACTGAGCCCTTCTTTGCCTTGATGTACTGTGACGGGCACCCATTGTAAAGATGAGGAAACTGAGGCTAAGGGGAAGAAGGTAAATAACTTTCCCAGGTCTGTACAACAATTAAGATCCAGGATTTACACCTACTGCTCCCACATATTATTCTAAATTATTTCTATCCCCTTTCTCATTGTCCTTATTTTTTTTTTTCTCAACACAAATGAGGCATTTGTGTTGGTGTCTTAGATGTTTCAAAAGTAACCAAGAACCCAGCTACCTTACACTTCATTTTCTTACAGTAACATTTTTTCCCATTCCTGGAACACACTCTGCTAGTTGGATAAAAAGTACCAATTTTATTTGATGGCTGGTGCCTTTTCTGTGGTGCAGGCAAGATCATCAGGAGGCTGGTGGTTTTTTATTTATTTGCAAGGATTTTCTAACTCCTCTCCCTGGAAATCACTTGTTAGCCATAGGGACTTTTTGATACATTCACAAGATGGAAAGAAAATAGACTATCAGGAAACTGGGCTTGTGGGTTAAGCAAATGTTAGGATGCGAAGGTTACTAAGCCTCATGCTAGAAATACTATGGGAAACTGATAGGCATTTGAAGAGGCTGTTTGCTTAAATGAATTTCTTGACAAACCTGTAAGCTGTGGGAAATTTCTAGCAGTTGGCATTTTGTTTGATCCAATAAATGTGCGAGCTACACTTAACTATTTTCATAAGTGTGATGTGTTAGAGGTGGTGATGTTTTCTGTTTGTTTTGGCCAGAACGTCTTGGAAGCCTACATTTTGTCTTATAATCGGCTATACACACATCATCATTCCACTTGTATTTATTTGCATCAGTGACTGCTCCGAGTCAAGGCCCTCTCTATACTTACTTTGCATTGGAGCTTCTCTCATTTGAGTTCAGAAGATTGAAGTGGTGCTGCTATGCAAATAAAAGCTTCCCTGCACTGTTCCTAAACTCTTCTTACAATGAGATATTTAGGAGTGGTGGGCAGGAGTTAGGTTTGTGAAATATTTCTCTGGGCATTTTTAGTTATGCTTGCAGAAAGACATCACATACAATAAAGTTTTGTACTGCTCTGAGGCATGAGTGTGAGTAAGGGCCTTGATTTCCTCAACAGACTTGGTAGAGCCCCTCAATCTCTCATAATTTGTTGTCTGAATGCAGCTGATTTTGTGGGACGCTCTATTTCTTGA